>CM077147.1:183063662-183314227 GCA_039583875.1 Platanthera guangdongensis | reverse complement strand
GGGTTCATCTAGGGGTTCATCATGGGCATTCAACTAGTAGATAAACTAATATATAAACCCCTAGAACCCCCTATAGGAACCCTTAGTTAAACTCTAGATAAACCCCTAAATGAACCTCAATGACCACCTAAATGAACTCTCAAGATAAACTCCAAGATAAACCCCTAGATGAAACCCTAGATAAACCCTTAGATGAACCCTTAGATAAATCTCTAGATAAACCCTTAAATAAAGTCCAAGATAAGCCCCTAGATGTACACCTAAATAGATCCCTAATTGAAATTCTTAGATGAACCCCTAGATAAACCAACCCCTAGGTGAACCCCTAGAAGAACCACAAGATAAATCCTCAGAGGAACTACCATAGATAAACCCCTAGATAAACACTAAACCCCTAGTTGAACTCCTAAATAAAATGAACCCCTGGAGGTTTATCTAGGGGTTCTTTTGTGGGTTTATCTAGAGGATTCATCCATGGGTTCATCTAATGGTTTATCGAGGGGTTCATCTAGGGTATATCTAGAGGTTTATTTAGGGGTTCATCTATAATTCATCTAAGGCGACCTATAAGGATATAAGTGTTATTATAAAGGATTTATTTGGGGTTTCATCTAGGGTACATTTAGGGGTTCATATATAGTGTTATCTATGATTTCATCTACGGGTTCATCTATGGGATTATCTAGTTTCATTTAGGGTTTTATTCATGGTACTTAATAAATAATAGATAAAACCCTAAATAAACTCCTAGATGAACACAACCCATTGATGAACTCCTAGATAAACCTCTAGATAAACACAACCCATAGTTGAAAAGGTGCCTCTAGGGTGGTTTATCTAGGGGTTTATCTAAGAACCGCTATAGGAACTCATCTTGGAGTTCCTTGGGTTTTGGGCAGAGGGTTGAATTAAAGGGATTTATCTAGGTGTTCATCAAAGGTGTTTATCTTGGTGTTCATCTAAGGATTTATCCTGGTGTTTATCATGGGGTCATAGAGAAATTCGTAGATGAACAACTATGTGAACCACAAGAGGAAACTAGATCAATAATCTATTGGTTATCTAGGGGTTATCTATTGGTTCTTCTAAGGGTTTATCTAGATAAACCCCTAGATGAACACCAAGATACTCCTCAAAATAAAACACCAGATAAACCCCTTAGATACACCCTTATATGAACCGCAACGAAATACCAACATCGAAGGATTCATCAAGGGGTTTATCTAGTGTTCCATCTAGAGATTATCAAAGAGTTTACCTAGGGCTTCATCTAGGGTTCATCTAGTGGTTTATCTAGGGTTTATCTTGGGGTTCATCTGGGGATTATTTAGGGGTTCATCAAGGGGATTCATCTAGGGGATAAACTAATATATAAACCCCAAGCACCCCTGATACGAACCCTTAGTTAAACCCTTGATGAACCCCTAGATAAACCCCTAAATGAACCTCAATCATCTCCTAGATGAACCATCAAGATAAACTCCAAGATAAACTGCTAGATCCTAAAATAAACCCCTAGATAAACCCCAAGATAAACTCTTAGATAAATTCTTAGATAAACCCCAAGATGTACAACTAAATAGACCCCTAATTGAAACCATTAGATGAATCCCTAGATGAACCAACAACTAGGTGAACCCTAGAAGAACCCCTAGATAAATTCTTAGAGGAACCTCCCTAGATGAACACCTAGGTAAATCCCAAACCCCTTATTAAATCTGTAGATAAAATGAACCCCAAGAGGTATATCTACGGGATTAATTTAGGGGTTCATCTAGTGGTTTATCTCGGGATTCATCTATGGTATATCTAGAGGTTTATCTAGGGGTTTATCTAGGGATTCATCTAAGGGTAACTCTAATGATTTAGGTATTAATATGAAGGGTTAATTGGGTTTCATCTATAGTATCATCTAAGGTTTTATTAGGTTCATCTAGAGGATTATCTAAGGTTTCATCTAGGTTTCATCTATAGGTTAATCTATGGGTTTATCTAGTTTCATCTAGGGTTATATCTAGGTATTTAATAAACCCTAGACAAACACGTAGATAAACCCATGATGAACCCCAATATAAACCCCCAGAAGATCCCATCCCATAGATGAACTTCTAGATAAACCTCTAAATAAACCCAATCCCTAGATGAACTGATGCCTCTAGGGGGTTTATCTAGGGTTTTATCTAAGAACCCTTATAGGAACACATCTAGGGGTTTATCTATTGGATGGGTTCTTCTAGGATTCGTCTAGGGGTTCATCTTAGAGTTCATTTAGGGGTTCATATAGGGTTTTATTTAAGATTTATTGAGCACCTAGATAATCCCCTAGATGAAATTAATAAACCCATATATGATCCCCTAGTTGAACCCATAGATGAACATCTAGATGAAACCCTAAAAAACCCTTAAATGAACATATATAAACCCAGAATAAACTACTAGATAAAACCTTAGATGAACCTATATCAAAATGTCTAGATTAACCCCTAGATTAACAACAGTCACTAGATGATAGTCAAGATAAACCACTATAATAACCACTAGATAATCCACTAAACCCCTAGATGAGCCATAGATACCCTCGAGATAAATCCTTGGATAAATCTATAGGGGTTCATCTAGATAAAATAGTATATTCTAGGGATTCATCTAGGAGTTCTTATAGGAGTTCCTAGATAAACCTTGAACCTTTAGATAAAACCCATTATATGAACCCCTAGATAAATCCTGAGAGGAACCCTTAGATGAACACTAGATAAACTACCTAGATAAAACACAGGATGAACTAGGGATTTAGGAGTTCATCTAGAGGTTTATCTAAGGGTTCATCTAGATAGGGCTTATCAAGTAGTTATCTTCAAGTTTATCTAGGGTTAATATTTTCGGGGGATTATTTATGGGTTTATCTATGGTTTTATCTAGGAGTTCATCTATAGGTTTACCTTGGGGATTTATCTACGGGTTTAACTAGAGGAACACTAAGTTTAGTCCCTACAAAAAACCCTGGATGAACCCTAAAGATGAACTCATAAATGAACGTTGTTTTCATCTAGGCATTTTATCTAGAGGTTTTTCTAGGGGTTCATCTAGGGGTTTATATAGGGGTTCATCTAGAGGTTTATTTAGGGGTTCATCTATGGGTATATTAATGAGTTTATCTAGGGTTCGTATAAGAGTTCATTAAGGGGTATATATATTAAGGGGTTCCTAGATAAACCCTTAGATGAACATATAGGTAAACCCCTAGATGAGCCCCTAAATGAACCCTTAGATAAACCCCCTAGATGAACCCCAATATTTGTTTATCTATGGGGTCTAGGGGTTCATCTAGGTGATTATCTAGAGAAACCCTTAAATATACTGCGAAATGTACCCCAAGATTTTCTATATGAATCCCTAGATGAACACCTAGATAAAAACATATATAAACCACTAGATGAACCCACTGATAAACCTCTAGAGGAACCCCTAGATGAACTCGTAAATGAACCCCTAGATGAACCTCTAGATGAACCCAGAGATGAACTCCTAAATAAACCCCAGGATGAACCCCTTAATTAAACCACTAGGTAAACCCCTAAAAACCCTTGTTTAATCCCTAGGAACCTTTAGATGAACCCCTAAATAAACCCCTAGATTAATTCAGAAATAAACCTCTAGATATCCTCCATATGAACCGCAAGATGAACCCCTTAGGTAAACTGCTAGATAAACCCCTGGATGAGCCAAAAATAAAACAATTAGATTAACACACAAATAAACCCCTAGGTAATCCTAATTTATCTATATGAACCCCTAGGTAATCCTTGTTTATCTAGATGAACCCCTAGTGGTTTATCTAGTTTTTTCTTTGTGGTTCATCTAGGGGATTTTAAGGGTTTGTTTAGTGCTCATCTAAGGGTTCATCGATGGGTTCATCTACGTGTTTATCTTGTGATTCATTTAAGGGTATATCTAGGGGTTCATCAATGATGTTTATCTTGGTGTTCATATAGGGTTTAATCTAGGTGTTTATCTAGGGATCATACTGAAATCCATAGATAAACCACTAAAGGAAAGTAGATATTAACTAGGGGTTTATTTATTGGTTCACCTAGGGGTTTATCTAGATGAACACCTAGATAAACCCTTAGATGAACACCAAGACATGCCACTATATAAACTACTAGATAAACCCTCTAGATACACCCCTAGATGAACCCTTATATGAATCCCAAACAAAACCTGTACACCTAAGGGTTCATCAAGGAGTTTATCTAGGGTTTCATCTAGGGATTATCTAGGAGTTTACCTATGATTTCATGTAGTTCATTGATGTTCATCTATTGGTTTATTTAAGGGTTCATCTAGGGATTATGTAGGGGTTCAGCAAGGGGATTCAACTAGTAGATAAACTAATATATAAACCCTTAGCACCACATATAGGAACCCTTAGTTAAACCCAAGATAAACCCCTAAATGAAACTCAATGACCCCCTAGATGAACTCTCAAGATAAACTCCAAGATAAACACCTAGATGAAACCCTTAGATGAACCCTAAGATAAATCACTAGATAAACCCTTGATAAACTACACACAATCCCCTGGATACACACCTAAATAGACCCCTAATTGAAATTCTTAAATGAACCCGAAGATAAACCAACCCCTAGGTGAACCCCTAGATAAATCCTTAGAGGAACTACCCTAGATAAACCCCTAGATAAACCTGAAACCCCTAGTTAAACACCTAAATAAAATGAACTCGTAGAGGTTTATCTAGGGGTTCTTCTATGGGTTTATCTAAAGGATTCAACCAGGGGTTCATCTAGTGGTTTATATAAGGGTTCACCTAAGGGTATATTTAGAGGTTTATTTAGGGGTTCATCTAGGATTCATCTAAGGCAACCTATAAGGATATAGAGGTTATTATAAAGGATTTATCTGTGGTTTCTTCTAAGGCGCATTTAGGGGTTCATCTAGAGATTTCATCTTGGGGTTCATTTATGGGTTTATCTAGTTTCATCTAGAGTTTTATCAAGGTACTTAATAAATAATAGATAAACCCCTAGATAAACCCTTAACGAACCCCAAGATAAACTCCTAAATGAACCCAGCCCATAGATGAACTCCTTGATAAAACTCTAGATAAACACAACTCATAGTTGAAAAGTGCCTCTGCGGGGGTTTATCTAGGGGTTTATCTAAGAACCCATATAGAAACTCATTTATGGGTTCATTGGGTTTAGGGTTTAGGGTTTTATTAAAGGGATTCATCTAGGGTCATCTAAGGTGTTTATCTTGGTGTTCATCTAAGGGTTTATCTAGGTCTTTATCTTGGGGTCATAAAGAAAACTGTAGATGAACACCTAGGTGAACCACAAGAGGAAACTAGATATCAACTGGGGGTTTATCAAATGGTTCATTTAAGGGTTTATCTAGATAAACCCTAGATGAACCCATAGATGATCACCAAGATACTCCTCAAAATGAAACACTAGATAAACCCCTTCGATACACCCTATATGAACCGCAATGAAACCCCAACATCAAAGGATTCATCAAGGGGTTTAACTAGGGTTTCATCTAGGGTATCAAAGAGTTTACCTAGGGGTTCATCTAGGGGTTCATTGAGGTTCATATAGTGGTTTATCTAGGTTTTATCTAGTTATCTTTGGATTATTTAGGGGTTCATCAAGGGGATTCATCTAGGGGATAAACTAATATATAAACTCCCCACCCCTTATATGAACCCTTAGTTAAAATCTTGATGAACCCCTAGATAAACCCCTAAATGAACCTCAATGATCTCCAAGATGAACCCTCAAGATAAACTCCAAGATAAACCCCTAGATAAACCCTTAGATAAACCCCTAGATAAACCCCAAGATAAACTTTTAGATAAATTCTTATATAAACCCCTAGATGTACACATAAATAGACCCCTAATTGAAACTATTAGATGAAGCCCTAGATGAACTCCTGGATGAAACAACCCCTAGATGAACCCCTAGAAGATCCCCAAGATAAATCCTTAGAGGAATAACCCTGGATGAACCCCTAGTTAAACATGTACCGGATTCATTTAGGGATTCATCTAGTGGTTTATCTAGGGTTTCATTTATGGTATATTTAGATATTTATCTAGGGATTCTTCTAAGGGGAACTCCAAATATTTAGGGATTAATATAAAGGTTTTATTGGGGTTTCATCTATAGTATCATCTAAGAATCTATTTGGGAGTTCATCTAGAGGTTTATCTAAGTTTTCATATAGGGGTTCATCTATGGGTTTATCTAGTTTCATCTAGGATTTTATCTATGTATTAAATAAACCCTAGCAAACACCTAGATAAACCCATGATGAACCACTAGGTAAACTCCTAGATGAACTCAGCCCATAGATGAACTCCTAGATAAACCTCTAAATAAACCCAACCCCTAGATGAATCAGGTGCCTATAGGGGGGTTTATCTAAGAACCCCTATAGGAACTCATCTAGGGGTTTATTTAGGGGATGGGTTCATCTAGGTTTCGTCTAGGGGCTTTATCTAAGAGTTCATCTAGGGGTTCATATAGGGGTTTATTTAAAGTTTATCGAGCACCTAGATAAACCCCTAGATGAAATTAGATAAACCCATATATGATCCCCTAGTTGAACCTGTAGATAAACATCTAGATGAAACCCTAAAAAACCCTTAAATAAACCTATATAAACCCAGAATGAACTCCTAGATAAAACCATAGATGAACTTATATTAAAATCTCTAGATTAACCCCTAGATAAACCATAGACACTATATGATCCTCTAGATAAACCACTATAATAACCACTAGATAATCCCATAAACCCCTAGATGAACCCTAGATACCCCTGAGATAAATCCTTAGATAAATCTCCAGGGTTCATCTAGATAAAAGAGTATAATCTAGGGATTCATCAAGGAGTTTTATAGGAGTTCTTAGATAAACATTGAAACTTTAGATAAAACCCATTATAAGAACCCCTGGATAAATCCTGAGAAGAACCCTTAGATAAATACTAGATAAACTCCTAGATAAAACCTGGATGAACTAGGGGTTTAGGAGTTCATTTAGAGGTTTATCTAGGGGTTCATCTAGATAGGGCTTATCAAGTAGTTATCTTCAGATTTTTCTAGGGTTAATGATTGTCCAAGGGGATTATTTATGGGTTCATCGAGGGTTTTATCTAGGAGTTCATCTATTGGTTTATCTTGGGGTTTAATCTATGGGTTTAACTAGAGGAACACTTAGTTTAGTCCCTACAAAAACCCCTAGATGAACCCTAAAGATGAACTCCTAAATGAATGTTGTTTTCATCTAGGTGGTTTATCTAGAGATTTATCTAGGGGTTCATCTAGTGGTTAATTTAGGGGTTCATCTAGGGGTTTATTTAGGGGTTCATCTATGGGTATATTAATGAGTTTATCTAGGGTTCGTATAAGAGTTCATTAAGGGGTATATATATTAAGGGTTTCCTAGATAAACCCTTAAATGAACATATAGGTAAACCCCTAGATAAACTACTAGATAAAACCCTAGATGAACCCTTAGGGAAACCCCTAAATAAACCCCTAGATGAACCCCATTATTTGTTTTTCTATGGGGTTATCCAGGGGTTCATCTAGGTGTTTATCTTGAGAAACCTTTAATATACCCCAAGATGAAACTCTATATGAACCCCTAGATGAACTTCTAGATAAAAACATATTTAAATCCCTAGATGAACACCCTGATAAACCTCTAGAGGAACCCCTAGATGAACCTCTAGATGAACCCAGGGATGAACTCCTAAATAAACCTCTAGAAACACCAAGATGAAGCCCTTAATTAAACCACTAGGCAACCCCCTAAAAATCCTGGATAAATCCCTAGGAACCTTAGATGAACCCCTAAATAAACCCCTAGATTAACTCACAAATAAACCTCTAGATTATCCTCCATATGAACCCCAAGATGAACCTGTTAGATAAACCATCAGATAAAACCCTAGATGAGCCTTAAATAAAACTCTTAGATGAACCCACAAATAAACCTCTAGGTAATTATAATTTATATACATGAATCCCAAGGTAATCCTTGTTTATTTAGATGAACCCCTAGTGGTTTATCTAGTTTTCCTCTAGGGTTCACCTAGAGGATTTTAAGGGGGGTTTTAGTGCTCATCTAAGGGTTCATCTACGGGTTCATCTACGTGTTTATCTTATCGTTCATTTAAGGGTATATCTAGGGGTTCATCTAAGGTGTTTATCTGGGTGTTCATATAGATTTTAATCTAGGTGTTTAGGTTTTAGGGTTTAGGGTTCATCAAGGAGTTTATATGGACCCCAAACACCAAACACTAAACACTAAACCCTAAAACTCTAAACTATTAGATAAACCCTCTAGATACACCCCTAAATGAACTCCTATATGAACCCCAACAAAACTTATACACATAAGGTTCATCAAGTAGTTTATCTAGGGTTTCATCTAGGAGTTTACCTAGGGTTTCATCTAAGCGTTCATTGATGTTAATCTAGTGTTTTATTTACGGGTTCATCTAGGGATTATCCAGGGGCTCATCAAGGGGATTCAAGTAGTAGATAAACTAATATATAAACCCCTAGCACCCCTATAAGAACCCTTAGTTAAACCCCAGATAAACCCTTAATGAACCTCAATGACCCCCTAGATGAACTCTCAAGATAAACTCCAAGATAAACCCCTAGATGAAACCCTAAATAAACCCTTAGATGAACCCTTAGATAAATCTCTAGATAAACCCTTAGATAAACTCCAAGATAAGCCCCTAGATGTACACCTAAATAGACCCCAAATTGAAATTCTTAGATGAATCCCTAGATAAACCAACCCCTAGGTGAACCCCTAGAAGAACTCCTAGATAAATCTTAGAGGAACTACCCTAGATAAACACCTAGATAAACCCTAAACCTCTAGTTAAACACCTAAATAAAATGAACACCTGGAGGTTTATTTATGGGTTCTTCTATGGGTTTATCTAGAGGATTCATCCATGGGTTCATCTAGTGATTTATCTAAGGGTTCATCTAGGGGTATATCTAGAGGTTTATTTAGGGGTTCATCTAGGGATTCATCAAAGGCGACCTATAAGGATATAGGGGATTATTATAAAGGATTTATCTGGGGTTTCATCTAGGGTACATTTAGGGGTTCATCTAGAGGTTTATCTAAGTTTTCATCTAGGGGTTCGTCAATGGGTTTATCTAGTTTCATCTAGGGTTTTATCAAGATACCTAAAAAATAATAGATAAACCCTTAGATAAACCCTTGATGAACTCCTAGATAAACTCCTAGATGAACCCAACCCATAAATGAACTCCTAGATAAACCTCTAAAACACCTCTAGATGAACTAGATAAATCACTACATGAACCCCTAGATAAATCCCTATATAAAAACCAAGATAAACATTCATCCAAGGTTTATCTAGGAGAGATAAACCCCTAGATAGATGAAATTCATCTAGCGGTTCATCTAAGAGTTCGTATATAGGTTTTTATTTAGATAAAGCCCTAGATGAACCTCTAAATAAACCTCCTAGATAACCCCTAATATGATCCCCTAGATAAACTCCTAGATGAATCCCCTAGATGAACACATAGATAACTCGTCAATGAACCCCTAGATAGACCCATAGATAAACCAAGATGAACCTCAAGATACACCCCTAGAAGAAATCCTACACCTAGGGGATTTATTTAGGGTTTATCTAGGGGTTCATATATTTGTTTATATATGAGTTTATAAGGATATTATTTAGTGGTTTATCTAGGGGTTCATCTAAACGGTACATTTAGGGGTTCATCTAGGTGTTATTATAGGGGGTTTATATAGTGGTTTTTTTTTGGGATTTATCTAGGGGTTTATCTAGTAATTCATCTTGCAGTTCATTTAGGGGTTTATCCAAGGGGTTCATCTGAGGTATCATCTAGGGATTCATCTAGGTCTTTAGCATGGTGGTTATCTAGTGGTTCATCTAGAAGTTTATCTATCGATTCATCTAAGGGTTAATATAGGAGTTCCTCTAGGGGTTTAGGGTTTTGGGGCTTATCTAGGGGTTCATTGAGAGGTTTATCTAGAGGTTTATTTAAGGTCTGATCTAGAAGTTCATCTAGTGGTTTAGGGATGAATCTCTACTAGTTAATCAATGAACTCTTACATAAGCCCCCAAGATAAAACTCTAGATGAACCCCAAGTTACTAGATGAACCCCATGTTGAACCATCAGATAAACTTCTAGATGAACCCTTAGATGAACCAAGATGAACCCATTGATGAACCCATTGATGAACCATTGATAAACCTTAGATGAACCACTAGATGAAATCCCTATGGGTTCCTCTAGGGGTACATCTAGGGGTTTATCTTGGGGTTTATCTAAGGGTTTATCTTGGGGCTCATCTAGGGGATGATCTAAGGGTTCCTTTAAAGATTTATCTAGAGGTTTATCCTAGATGAACCTCTAGATGAACCCCAAGATAAACCACTAGATGAACCCCTTAATGAATTCTTAGATAAAGGTTCATCTAGATGTTCATCTAGGATAAACCCCTCAATAAATTCTTAGATAAAAATCTAGATGAACCCTCAGATGAACTCCTAGATGAACCGCAGGTAAACCCCTATATGAACACTAAGATAAACCTCTCTATGAACCCCTAGATGAACTCCTAGATAAACACCTAAAAACCTGGAAAACAAATCTTGAGATGAACCCTTAGGAGTTTATCTAGAGGTTCAAAAAGTTTATCTAGGTCATCTAAGTGTTCATCTAGGTGTTCATATAGGGGTTCATCTAGGGGTTGCCTATGGTTAATATAGGAGTTCATCTAAGAATTTATTTAGGGTTCATCTAAGTGTTCTTATATAGGTTTGCCTAGGGTTCATCAAGTTTATTTAGGGGTTCATCTAGGAATTCCTATACGGAGTTCATCTAGGGAATCATCTAGGGGATTATCTAGGGTCTTATCAAAGAATTCTTCTAAATGTCTATCTAGTGGTTCATCTAGTAGTTTAACAAGGGGTTCATCTAGGAGTTTATTTAGGGATTTTTCTAGGGGTTCAGGCTTCAACTAGGGGTTCCTCTAGGGATTTATCTAGTGGTTTATCTAAGGGTTTATTTAGTATTTCTTTTAATGGTTTATCTAAATTCTTATCTAGGGTTCATCTAGGGGTTCATCTATTTTGGGATTTATTTAGGTTTTATCAAGGGTTCATCTAAGGGTTTATTTAGGCGTTGTCAAGGGAGTTTATGGTTTCAGCTATAGGTTTATCTGGGATACTAGGGGTTCATCAAGGGGATTAGGGATTATCTAGGAGTTCATCTTGAGGTTTATCTTGGGGTTAAATAGGGGTTCATCTAAAGCTTTACCTAGGGGTTTATTTACTAGTTAATCAAGGGGTTTAGGTTGACCCTATGAGTTTGTCAAGGGGTTAGGTTTATCTAGTAATTCATCTAGATTTCATCTCTATGAGTTCATCTCTAGGAGTTCATCTTCAGGAGTTTATTTAGGAGTTCATCTAGGGGTTCCTCTAGGAGTTTGTCTAGGGGTTCATCTAGAGGGTCTTCTAGTGGTTCATCTGGGGGTTTATGTAGGATTTATCTATGAGTTAATCTATGAGAGTTTATATAGAGGTTCATTATTGGTTTCATAAATGGTTTATTTAGTGGTTCATCTATAGTTCAATTAGGGGTTGCTCTAGAAGTTTGGCTAGGGGTTTTTAGGACTTCATCAAGGTGTTCCTCTAAATGAAATCTTAGATGTTTCCCGAGCTAAAACCCAAAATAACTCCTAGATAAACTCCTAAGGGTTCATCTAGGGGTTTATCTAGGGGATTTAACAAGTGGTTCATTAGGAGTTTATCTAGGGGAACCCCTAGATGAACCCCTAGATTAACCCATAGATAAATCCCAAGATGAACCCCTAGATAAACTCCTAGATAAAGGGTTCATCTATAAAATCATCTAGTGGTTCATCTAGAGATTTATTTAGGGGATTAATATAATTTTGTAAGTTTTTATCTATGGGTTCATTTAAGGGGGCTATCTATTGGTTCATCTAGATAAACCCTCCTAGATGAACCCTTATACGAACCCATAGGAAACCATAGATGTACTACAGATAAATCCATAGATGAACCCCTAGATGAATCCTAGATAAACCCCTAGAGAAACCTCAAGATGATGTCTTAGATAAACCATTAGATGAACCCTAGATAAACCCCACAATGAAACCCTAGATGAACCCTTAGATGAACTCTTAGATAAACCCCTAGATAAACATTTAGGAGAACCTCTAAGTAATCTCATAGATAAACCATAATCCCTAAATGAATCCCTGGATAAACCCTTAAATAAACCCCTAATGAACCACTTGTTAAACCCCCTAAATAAACCCCTAGATAAACCCTTAGGAGTTCATCTATGGGTTATTATAGGGGTTTATAAATGGGTTTAGGAGTTCTTATAGTACATTATCTAAGGTTTTATTTAGGGGTTCATCTAAGGGCTAATTGTTTCTAGATGAACCCCTAAATAAACACTTAGATGAGCTCAACTTCTATTATCTAAGGGTTTATCCAGGGGTTCATCAAATACTTCATATCTAGGGGTTTATCTAAGGGTTCATCTAAGGGATTCATCTAGGGATTATCTAGGGGTTTATCTAGAGGTTTATATAGGTGGACCTATAGATGAACCCATATAGAAACCCCTAGATAAAACTCTATATAAACCCCTATATTAATCCACATATGAACCCCTAAATAAACTGCTAGATGACCCCTTAGATACAACACTAGATGAACCCCTAGATACTAATACATAAACCTTTACTCCTAGATAAACCCATAGATGAACTCTTAGGTTCATCTAGAGGTTAATCTTAGGATCATCTAGGTTCTCATCTAGGAGTTCATCTACAGGGTTTATTTAGAACGTTTATCTGTAGGTTTATAAATATGTTTATCTAGGAATTCATCTAGGATTCCTCTAAGGATTTATCTAGGGGTTCATCTAGAGGTTAATATATGGTGTTTATATAGGAAGTTTATCTAGGGTGGTTCATCTTGGGGTTTAGAGTTCATTTAGGCGTTCATCTAAGGAAGGCTTATCTAGGAGTTCATCTAAGGCTTCATCAAGAAGTTTATCTAAGGATTCATCTATAGGTTTATCTAGGAGTTTATCTAGGGGTGTATATATGTGTTAGAACCCCCTAGATAAACCCCTTGCTAAACCCCTAGATCCACACCTAGATGAACTCCTAGATAAACCAACTAAAGGAACCCATAAATGAACCTTAAAACCTAGATAAAGCCCTAAATGAACTCTTAAATAAACCACTAGATGAACTCTTCTCCTTGATAAACCCATAGATTAACTCATAGATAACCCCCCCCCCCCCCCCCCCCCCCCCCCCCCCCCGAGATTAACCACTAGATCAACACCTAGATAAACTCCTAGTTTAACCCCTTGCAGTTTATTTAGGGTTTTCCTAGGTTCATCTAGAGGTTGATCGAGATTTATCTATAGTTCCATCTAGGGGTTCATTGAGGGGTTTAGGTTGATTCAGGGGTTCAGTGGTTGGTGTTTATCTCAAAGTTTATCTAGGGTTTAGGTTTATAGATTTAGGGGATTATCTACGGGTACATCTAGTGCTTGGGGCTTTTTTAAGGGATTCATCTAGGGTTTATCTTAGGTATCGCCTATAGGTTCATCTGGTGTTGATCTAGCGATTTATTTAAGGGTTCATCTAAAGGAATCCCTAGGGGTTTATCTAATGGTTCATCGAGGGGTTCATATAGGGTTTATCTATGGGTTTCTCAAGGGATTTATTTAGGGTTTTATCGGGAGATTTATCTAGGTGGTTCATCTAGTGATTTATTTAGGCGTTTATCTAGGGGTTTATCTAAGGGTTTATCTAGAGTTCCCCCATAAATGAACCCCTAGGGTTCATCTTAGGGTTTATCAAGGGATTTATCAAGAGTTATCTCGGGGTTTATCTACTTGTTTATTTAGGGCGCAATGGTTTATTTAGTATTTTTCTAAGGATTTATCTAGGGTTTCATCTAGGAGTTCATCTAATGATTTATCTAAAGGTTTATCATGGGGTTCATCTAGAGGTTTATCTAGGGGTCTATCTAGGAGTTTCTATAGGGGCTTATCTAAAGGTTCATATATGGGCTCAGGAATAGTTTATCTAGGGGTTTCTTTAGGGGTTTATCAAGGGATTCATTCATCTAGGGATTTTGATAGTTCAAGACAGTCTAATCACCTAGAGGGGTGAATAGGTGTTTCTGTTTTTAGATTTTTTTTTTAAGATTTTTCAAGTAATCTAGCATAGTAAATTAAAGCAACATAGAAAGCACGCAAGAATTTATAGTAGTTCCCCGGTTATGGGTATATCAACGGTCTCTTCCACCTATCTTGCAGTATGCTAGACTAGGCTAACTTCTACAAATCTCAGATCAAAAGATCTTGTACCTCAGAGTCCAAGACTCCAACAACTCAGGAACAACAAATTGTTCCCTACCTCAGGTTGTTCCCTACCTCAGGTTCATCTCAAACCCTACCTCAGATTCACTTATGAACCCTACCTCAGTCCTTCAACAAAAACCCTGCCGCAAATTCATAAATAAATCCTACCTAAGGTCCACTTTAGGAGCCTTACACTCAGATCTCCAAGAGATCTTACAGTAGCAGTAGTAGTAAAAAAATTATTACAACATATATTGATTAAATATAAATAACTTTTTGAAGCTTTGAGTCTTCTTAGGTTTTATAGAGAAAATCCCTCTTCTGGTACAGTAATAAATCTTCAATATGTGTCCTTTGAGAAAAAGATTTGTTTTGAACCTTTCTGAATAGAAGACTTCTCGCTCTAAAAAGATTTGCAGAGATCAGAGCTTGAGTAATACAAGGAAGGCTTCAAGATTTTCTTGTAAATTTTTTCCTCCTTGAAATAGTCTTCTACATCTATGTTCTGTCGGTGTCGCTCTCTAAGAGGATTGTTGTTCTATTGATTTTAAAATCCAAAGTTAGGGTTTTCTCATTATCTCCTCTCCTTATATAGGTCTCACATCTTTAACGGTCAGGAATGAAGCAAAAGGCCTCTGTTGCCTTTCCAAAAAAGACTAAATAGACATTTACTTTTGATGGTGTCGGCAATTTGAATTTCAACAAATTAAGGAGTGTCACGATGTTATTTTGTCTTCACATGACTCTATTTGTTCTTCTTTGGCTTAGCAATTTCTTCTGTCAAGGTGAAGACATCATACAGCGTTATCTTCCTTAGAGCATCGTCTTGTACTACTGTAAAGTTGTATTGTCCATTAACAAGATGCTTTTTAACTTAGAATTATTCTTCATCTATGCAGACTTTTCTCAATGATAGCAGCATGTTGTGCCTATTATAATGGCGCTTATTAACTTATCCTTAACACAACTATAGTGTCATTTGGAGTATTAACATGATGATATTCTTAGCTCAACACAACAGTTTTATACTTAGACCTTATTCTTGTTATGTGTTGTTGTTTCATCGTGTGATGATCATTAACACGACGTTTCTGTACTTAGAACTTTTCTTGTTATGATAGCCAAGTTGATCCTACGTTTCTTCACAACGCTATTATGAATGAATTTGTCTACGGAAAACATACTTGACTTGCCTACTCAAAGGTATTTGACTCCCACTCAAGAAACACTTCATACTATGTGTAAAACTTTCCCTCCCGGGAAATGAGGATGATCGAGGAAGTCTTATGCTCAGAACAGTCGTCTTGCGGTAGTGTCAACACTCGGGACAACCACCACTACAAAATGCATATCATGTCGGCAATTACCAAACAACACAATGCCAACCTATAATAAATATAAAGAAACAAAAGCATGAAGCTCATACATCACAATTAGTATATAAATTTCCACAAGTTTATACAAAAATGGAAGCATACATAAGACTACACTAATCTTCTACATGACTCTCAATAATACATCAAATGATAATAGTAAACTCTCAAAATTTCACAGCATCCACGGGAGGACGCATCAGTACAAGTTGTGCATCGTGTCATCCTCTGTCACCCTGCCATGGCTGTCCTCCTAGAGGAGGCGATCCTGCTTCTGTTGGGTGTGCTTCTAAAATGATATGTAACGACGGACGTTAGTAAAAAAAGACTAAGTGATTTTGCATCCGCTCCCCTAGCGACTCCAAGGCACCGGGCGGAAGCAAGGAATTTGGAGGCTACAAATTAACAGTTATACAAGCAGATGACACGTCAGAATTTATATTTAACTAGCAGTTATTGTACTATAAGCAAGGCTATGTGTATAAGCAAAGTCTAAGGATTGCAGTAGTAATATAGAACATGTATAAAGGAGCATGAATAAGAGGAATAAATAAAGTATATAATAAATGACTGAATTTAATTTAACTTATAGAAATGTCCATACATTTATAAATTAGGGATCTGTAATAATACAATAAGTAACCCATCATATAACAATTCCCATACAAATTTTCTCTAAACAAGTCGATTCAATAGCTAATATTGGATTAAATACGAAAACATAAATTACGCCAGTATAAAACATAGCATACAAATGTTCTCATATGTTAACTTAATATGAAATAAAACTCATGCTGAAAGAAAATTTACATATTCAATCGATCTGAAGCTTTGAGACCCAGAAATGAATTTGCTTAGCTACATAGTCTGAACCAGTGGAACCGTACGAAGAGAATTTATTTATCGAATTTTTGACACCCAAATATTCATAAACATCCTCTTCGAACACGGGATTTATGCTCCTTAGATCATCAAGGGAGAGGCTAGAAAGCTGACAATTCCTTGAAATGCAAATAGCAACAGATCTTCCAACAATGTCATGTGAAGTTCTGAAAGGCACGCCCTGAGAAAAGTAGCACTTGTTAACAATGACAGAAAACATAGGACAGAAAATAGGAAGGTTGTGAAAAAAAAAGTCATAAGTAGTTTGGTGTGATTGTGGCGCAAGGCATCTCCATCATCCTATTGCAGAAAAATAACTTTTTTCGACGCAGAAGATGAACGCCCATGAAGCCAAATGGGTTAACAGATTTGATGGTAGCATATCTTTGTTGATGTTCATCTAATTGATTGGCTTAGTGTGTATAATAAGTTGGTAAATCGAAGACCAAATCATGTGGATGCAAACACCTTGGTAACCTAGATTGAAGATGACAATTTTTGAAAACCAAATTAAAATGGATGACTTAAGCAAGACCTGAGAATATGGACTGGAAATGATCAAGCAGACGCTGATCAAGGTTAAATTCCTAGTAAGATCTATTTGTTCTATGAATTTTTTTAGATTTTGGTTTGATCGTGATTTCATTGGTTGTCGAATCCATTTTGAATTTAAATATTAAAAAAAATGTGCATACATGCTTGATAATTCTAGATCAGAATCTATACTTGGCTATGTATGTTGACTTTTAGAATGTAGGATGATATTTCATGAACTTCAAAATGCTTATTATTGAAAATTATTTCAGTGTTTCAGGTTTCTTTGCATTTACTATGATTGATGTTTTGATCCAAAGTCCATAGATTGCATGAATGTGGGTGTCATGTAAATATTCAAGGTATGTGTAAAATGGTAATTAGGACTAATTGTTTCAACAATGCTCACAACATCTTGATACATTTGCAGACAAACTTTCATGAATTTAGGAGTTTTATTTAATTAAATCTGCATTTTGAATTTAAACAGAAGATGGCAAATTCCTAAAAATTGTTTCAACAAAATTTTGATCAATTTCTTAAAAGGTATGTAGTTGCCTTGATTCAATGAAATTGTAAATCTGGAATTTTGCGCACTAGTATTGTTAAACAACCGCACTCACTTTCCATTTCAAAACCGAGTTTAGGATTGGAGAGGTATGGCCTATTATAAGCACAAGTTGATTGTCTGGGTAGCCGGTGTGGGACTAATCTTGACATGCTTTTTTTGGTTCATACTGAACCGTGCAACACGCCTCCTCAGCATGAACCTAGCTTTGATACCATGTTAAACCACCGCACTCATTTTCCATTTCAAAACCCAGGTCTAGGATTGGAGAGGCGGGGCTTATTACAAGCACGAGTGAACCTTCCAGGTAGGCAGTGTGGGGCTAATCTTGGCATGCTATTTTTGGTTCATGCTGGACCGTCCAACAAGTATGACCCGAGCCATGTCTTTGTCGACATAGCATATTTGGTTTGATATGAATAATAATTGTATGAAAATGTTCATGTATGAAATATAGTGTAATACCTGGGGGAATGTTGTTCGGATGTTTTAGTACATAGTAGTGTTTCTCCGTACAATTTAGAAAAACATGCATCGAATGAGTGATTGTGAGATGTAGAATCAATAGGGCCGAGACATTAGAATACTGTTTATATTATTGTATGATATTTATTCAATTTATACTAATATCTTCCATAACTTATTATTTACAATTGTTCATAATGTAATACATATATATATATATATATATATATATATATATATATATATATATATATATATTGTTTTTGTGTTGTAGTGGCACTTACTGCAACTCAGCTTTTGATTCCACTTTGTTTGAGCATTTAGAGGGTCAGGGAGAGGGGGAGTCGCTTAGTATTTTTAGACTGGCCATGTTTTTCCACCACCACCAGGAGATGCTGTGGGACAAGCTGTTTGATGTAGTCAACGAGGATGTTGACATTGAGGGCAATATTGTTAGAGATGTGGGACTCTGAATTACTACTTTTACCCAGTGTTCTATCTGGTTAGTCGTTCTGCTTATAGGCCACAGGATCAGACTTGACTTTTCCATGTTTACTACATATTGTAGTCTTCGTGTTTGTGTACAATCTTTGATATGCACTTTACTTCCACATGGATATTATGTGACTCGTTGGTTGGCTTAGGATATTTATGGTATCATTGGTATGTATCTACTAACTTCCACTATTTATATTCTTTTGCTATGCATGAAATGTGAAGTGAAAGCGCCAAATTTCTTAAGGCGGGAGATGCTTCTCTGGGGTTTATCGCTCGGCGGTAGCTAGTTACAGTGCGACGTTAGCTCCAGGGTTTGCGTCGAGAGCGTAGAGTTCTCGAGAAAATGTTGAGTTCTCGAGAAAAGATGTTACCGCGTGGCGGAAACTTGTTACCGCGCGGCGGTAGCCGGGAATTATTCTGGCAAAGTTCTCGGGAAGCTATCGCCCGGCGATAGTGTTATCGCTGACGATAGTGGGGACAATTTAATTGATGGAGGTCTCGGGATTCTACCGCGCGGCGGTGGAAGTTAGCGCGCAGCGATAGAGTAGGTGTCGAGTCGTAACCGACGTCGGCTACCGCGCGGCGTTAGCACCCTATCGTGTGGCGATAGCGAATCCGTAACGGCATGGCCATGTGGCGGCCTGTGATTGGAAGATTTGGGCGGTTGCGCTCGAAACGAGGCGTTGAATTAAGGTACCGAGCGGCGGTAGCTAGTTACCGCGCGGCGGTAGCTTTATATAAAAGTCGGGTTCAGTCGTTTTCACTTCATTCTTTCGGAGTTGAGGACTTGGCCTGGATTTCTTGGAGGAGAAGCAGCAGCGCCGGAAGAGTGATCTCACCGTCGTTGGAGTTCCGAAGCTCCGATTCGCAAGAAGAGTCCGGATCTGTGGAGGTAAGATCGTTGCGGTCGCGTTCATCCGTCTAGATCTTTAACATGGCACCGAAGAGAGCGCAAAAGGTAACAATTCTCAACTTGAACATGTGAAGTCCTCTTTCTTTTGCATAAGAAACCCTCTCCCACGAGTGTGAGGTGAGCGTGAGGTCTTCCTTCGGGTAGATACGGAGTACCCCCGTAGTTTTGCATTTAGAGTTCGGAATCGAAGTACTAACATAGGCATGAGGTGTGAAGCTCATCCGGACAGGTTGGCCTGGAATGGTGGTGTTTTTCATTATGCTTGTTAATGGCCGGAGAAGACTCCGTGATGTTTGTTTTTTGGGGTTTCTACGTGGTAGATTGCAACAGGGAACCTTGGGGACTAACTACAAGGGACACCCAGAAAACTGGGTAGAAAGGCATTTCTGCCAGGTAGCACGCGGTGGTAGCTCCTTGAGAGCTTTGTTTGAGGTTCGTGTCGTGGAGACCTGGGGCCAGTGCTTGAGGCCCGTGTCATGGAGACATGTGGCCTGTGATGTGGGGCTGAGTTCTTTAAGAGCCCAGCTTGGTGGTCTGAGAGCCATTCGTATATCATAACGGGGTTACGTAATGACTGGAGAAATGGGAAGGGGAGGCCGAGCCGCGTCGTGGCTGTTTTCCCCGGCGATGTGAGCAGCGGGAAATGGCCGAACCTACCCAGTAATTATGTCGAGCGTCCGTGGATAGTGTTACCTGTCGCAGCCATAGTTACGGGTCTTAGGTCTTGTGAAGGACGTAAAGACTACCAAAATGCTCATGTTTGTTGTCGTCTTGTGAATGGTGGTGAGTCCCTGGTTTTTGTCCGGACACCGAGAATGTGACCTGAGAGCACGAGGTGTGTGGCCGTTCGTGCTTACACCTATGGTGAAGTGTGCTTAAACTGCACTTTCATTGCTATGTTTGGTTTTGCTAATATAATGCAGGGAAGGAGCACCGCCGCCCCGAGTAAAGGGTGGGATCGTTATAATTTGGTCAATTTTAGCTGACCGTTGCCTTGTTTTGCCACCGTTCGGTGGATTGTCCTTATGCAGGAACAGGTGAGCCAAGTGGCAAGTAGCGGGGTGAAGCCCTTGATGCAATGTTGGCCCTTGAAGGCCAAATCAAAGTGTTTTCTTTTCCTATTTTCATGTATGGCCGGCCTGCGTGCCGAAGTATGTAAAACACTTACTGTTTAAGAAAACAATTGTAAGGTCATAAGGACAAGACTCTTTGTGTATTGGTTCTTTCATTCCTGCTTTGGGCTATAGTGGACATTCATATTTTGTTAATGGGTTCTTCCAACTGATTTAAATTTTTCCGCTAGAATGCTCTGTGTTAGGATTCGAAATTGTATCATAGTTTTGGTATTAATACGTAAGTCCACTGACTGTCCGTGGTATATGACGTGGGCACCGGCCGGACCTTCTGTTATATCCCATGTGACGGATGGGAGTGTTACACTGATAATGCCTCCAAGTTGGATAGTGGTTGAATAAGGATAGTGTTCGAGCTAAAATGAGTCTTACTTCTTCACTTGCACTACCTACGCCATCGTAATCAAGTTTGCGTTGGGCATAAAACTTACTAGTTTGGTCTAACACCCCCAAAGGTGGAATCATACAAAACTTAACTCAGGCTGATCTATCCATCATCAGAATCATATATTGTTATCAACCAGATAATGACTATTTTTAGACATAAAGGGTAGTATATTGCTCCAAGAATGACGGCAAGTCTTATAAATAAGATTCTCAGAAAAAATTTACATTGTTTCAATTGGAGGTCTTCTGAGTTTTTTAATGATTCTTCCTCCAAATTGTTCTAGGTTCCATGTCAAACCTTTTTTGCATATTTCTTCAGTTTTTTAAAGCCATCTAAGCCTCTGTTTCGATGATTATTTAAACTTTCTTTGTATTCCACTACCAATGTAAAGATTGTGAATTTCCACAACTTGCGCAACACATCTTAGGAAGAACTATGAGTGGTGCTTTTGTCAAGAATAAAGAAAATGATTCTCTCATAAAGGAAAAGAGGGATTGAACAATGTTTCTTCACTTTTGGTGCGTGGAGAAAGAATTTAGCATATTTCCAAAAAAGAGATGTGCTTGTGATGCGGATGTACACAGTTCGTGTGGGATCAACTAAAAATATTGGTACTATTATTAAATACTTGTGAATGATTGCAAGTCAATATTTGAGAGCTAATGGTTGTAATTCTTATATGTTACCATTAAGTGATTCTAAATTATTTGCAATTAGTGATTTATCACTCATAGTTGTGACAACCAATGATGAATCACCATTAGTATGAGCATAGATTCAGTCAACTCCACAGTGCTCAATTACTTTAGACTCCCTTCCGATGTGCTTGTGATGCAGATGTACATAGTTCGTTTGGAATCACATAAAAAATATTGGTTTGTAGTGCCTATTTCTGTGTATATATTAAACTGCATTACAATTATTAGCATATACTTGTCAATGATTGTACGTCAATATCAGTGAGCATAATGGTTGTAATTATTATAAGTCAATACCATTAAGTGATTCTAAATTGTTTGTGATTTGTCATTTATCACTCACTTGTGACAACCAACGCTAAAACACCATTATTGTGAGTTTAGATTCATTTCAGTTAATTCCACATTGTACTAAAATACCTCAGAATCCCTCCCATCAACCCCCACGACCGACCATAAATCACCATTATTGTGATCCAAGATTCCTCTTAGTAAATTCCACATTGTGCTCAAATACCTATGAATCACTAACATCTACTCCCCCCCCCCCCCCCCCATCCCCACCACCACCACCACCCCACCCCAATCATCCTGTTAATGTAAAAAATATATAAAATATCACATTGTGTCATACAACCTAGCAAGTATATCAATGGAAAGTGTAGAAAGAAATGGGCAAATCTTGTAAATACTTCTTCATGTGTAAAATACAAGAGCGAATACAAATATATAGGGGAAGAGAAGGAGAAAGAATGCTATACAAAGGATGTGGGACTAAAGGAGAAAAGAGAAATGGGCCTATAAATAGGTATTTACATCATTTTTCCCTATATCATCTAACACTCCCCCGCAAGCTGGAGCGTACAAGTCGTAGGCACCAAGCTTGGACAAGAACTGGTAATACAACTTGCGAGGTAACGTCTCGGTAAGGATATCAGCAACTTGTCCAGAGGCAGGAACATATTCAAGCCTTAGCTCCTTTGATTGAACCTTTTCTCGAACGAAATGACAATCAACCTCAAAATGTTTAGTCCTCTCATGAAACACGGGATTTTTTGCAATGTGTATTGCATCTTGACTGTCACAAAACAACGTCGATGGTGAGGACAATTTAACTCTCAAATCCATTATAAGACTTTCAAGTCAGGTTAGTTATGATGTAACGGCTGCCATCGCACGATACTCAGCCTCAGCAGACGAGCGAGCAACCACCGTCTGCTTCTTACTCCGGCATGTGATGAGATTTCCTCCAAAGTACAAAAATCAGTAGTTGAATGACGATCATCCAACGAGCCTGCATAGTCCGCATCAGAGTATGCAATAAGAGAAAGGGAGGGAAGATGGCTTATACACAAGTCCTTGCCTCGGAGCAGTCTTCAGATATCTGAGAATCCGTTCTACTGCCTGAAGGTGAGAAACTCATGGGGTATGCATAAACCGACTAGCCACTCCAACCGCAAATGATATATTTGGTCTCGTAACGGTTAGGTATATCAGTTTTCCCACAAGACGACGATAGTATTCTGGATTTGGAAGTAGAGAGTCAGCCTCAGATCCCTGAGCACACAACTTATGGTTGACTTCCATCGGGGTTTCCGCTGGTTTGCAAACCGAGAGACCAGCATCTTTCAGAAAGTAATGCAATACTTAAGCTGGGATAAGACAAGGTCATCAGATCGCCGTGCTACCTCTAATCCAAGAAAATATCGAAGATTTCCAAGATCTTTGATTTGAAAGATAGAATTTAAATGTTGCATAACATGTATCCCAGCGGAGTCATCACTCGTGATCAGAATATCATCCACATAAACCAGAAGTATTATTGTCCCAGTTGATTGGTGATGAGTGAAGAGAGAGGAATCTGCCGAGCTTTGTTTGAAGCCAACCTCACAAACAGCCTTACTGAATTTGCCACGTACTATTGAGTAAAACCTCGTGCCACAAGTCGAGCCTTTAAGCGATCAATTGTCTCATCCGCGGCATGTTTGATTGTAAAGATCCACTTGCAGCTAACACAACTGTGACTAGGAAGAGGAGACACAAGATCCTCAAGTGTGCTTACCACACAGAGCAGTCATTTCGTCATCCATGGCGGCACGCCACGCCAGATGCTGGAGAGCTTCCTGCACTGAGTTAGGTATAGAGATAGAGGAGAGAGAGCAAAGGTAAGAAGAGGTGGAGAGAGACGATGTAAAGACACATAATTGGCCAAGGGATGGGCCGTCGAGGAGGAGGCCGGATCAACAGGCCGCGAGATCACACTGGTAGAGGGAAGCTGTTGCGGAGCAGCTGGTCGAGGAGGACGACGTGTGTAAACTTCAATGATAGGAGGTTTGGAGGGGACGGGTTTAGAGGGTACTGGTGGTGTAGGAATCGGAAGCAGAGGAGTAGGAAACGGAAGCAGAGAGAAGTTACTGGTGGTGTAGGAATCGGAAGCAGATGAGTAGGGAGATGTGGTGGAAGCGGAGACGTGACGGGAACGATGGGTCGAGGTAGCGGCGGAGGAAGAAGGGGATCAGAAGGACTGGCGTGATATGGTTGGTCTTCATGAAAGGAGACATCAGCAGACACAACCACCTTTTCCAGTGATAGAATTAAAGCAGACATACTCATTTTGAGTGCGGGAGTACCCAACAAACATATCTTTGGGAGCACGAGATGCTAGCTTGTCATTGGAAGGACCAAGATGGTGGACATAACAGGTACATCCAAAAACACGAGGTGTGAGAGAGAAGATATTCGTGGATGGGTAAAGAAGAGTAATGGGTGCCACAAAGTTGAGGACAGACGAAGGCATGCGGTTGATGAGGTGGCACGCGATAGAGACTGCAAAGTTCCAATGGAGGGGAGAAACCTGCATTTGAATCATAAGAGATCTAGCCACATCAAGGAGGTGGCGGTTTTTTCTTTTCGCGATGTCATTTTGTTGAGTGGTGTAGGCACATGAAGTCTGATGTATAATACCGAACTCAGCACATAGATTCGGAGAAGGTGCGACCAGTATATTCTCGAGCATTGTCTGTACGAAGAGTTTTGACACAGGTAGAGAACAGAGTGCGAGTTTCCGTAAGAAATGTACAGAACGTTGTTTGGAGTTCGGTACGATCACGAAGTAAATACAACCAGGTTACTCGTGAGTAATCATTGATAAAGGTAACAAAGTATCGATACTCAAAAATACTAGGGACCTTATAGGTCCCCCAGATATCAGAGTGAACTAAGGATAAAGGAGCATCACTCCAGGTACAGGAAACAGAAAACGAGACATGGTGTTTTTTGCTGAAAATACATGATTCACAAAAGAACTCTTGAAGAGAGATAGTAGGAAGATCTTTCTTGAGAATTAGAAGAGGGGCATGCCCAAGACGATGTCAATCAATGGTGGAGACAGTAGTGAGAGCAGTGGGAGGAACATCAAGAATATATAGCCCGTTAGACAATCGTCATCTACCAAGTATATTCTGCGCTAGTCGATCCTGCACCACAAATGAAGTGCGTGAGAAAGTAACACAGCAATCAAGATCTTGCGTAAGACGGCTAACAGAAAGGAGATTAAAAGGAGAACCTCGAACATGAAGAACCGAGGATAAGGAGAGAGGAGTAAGAGGCAAATGAGCAGCGCCGGAAACCGGGATCCTGTCACCACTGGCCACGGTGATGTGCGGGGGGCAAGCAATATCTAAGTATTTGGGCGGCTGCTGCGGAGAGAGATGATTTGTAGCGCCCGAGTCCACAATCCATTTAGAGCTATGTGAGAGACACAATATACCTTCCTGGAAAATCGAGGCCACAGAGCCAGAGGAGCGACGAACCACCTCTTGAAGCTGATGGAGTTGCGCACGCAACGCAGCAATATCATTAGCAATGGTGGAGGCAGACGCCATAATCCTGATTAGCGACTAACCACGAAAATCAGATGGCAAGAAGGCACGCGGCTTGCCGGACAGATCCAGCAGCTACTACGGAGGAAGTACTGAGAACAGCGAGAATATGCAGCCGCGTGAGAACAAGTAGTTACGAGAACAAACCGCAGCGGCGAGAACAAGCCGCTCGAGAAGAAACAAACCGCAACCTGAAGAAAGCGGAGTAGAGAAGGGAAGTCGTCCGGATCTCGGTGTCAACACACCAGCGGTCAAGAGCCCGCGACCAAGAGGCGGAGCCCGCAGTGGGTAGAGAAGTCGTAATGGCTAAGAGAATTCTGTGCGGGAAGCTGCAATGACTAATTAAGGGAAGAAGCTGCGCGAGAAGTCCGCATGGTCACGGTGAGCACAACAACGGCAAAGGACAAGGTCGTGACCTAGATGCGGAGCTCGCAGCGCGTAAGGAATAGCTCGCGGCGAGGACAGAAGAGAAGTCTCCTTCGAGGAGACAAGTCGCAGCGACTAAGTAGGGCACAAGCAAGTCGAGAAGGTCGCACGGTCTCGCTGAGTACACCAGCGGCAAGAGAAGATGCCACGACCTAGATACGGAGCTCGCCGGGAAGAGAGAAGCCACAGCGACTAGAAGAACAAATCGCAGCGAGAATAGAAGCCGCGGCGAGCAAGGAGCAGAGCAGCGAGGAGGCAAGAACGGCGGCTAAGAGAAGTCGCTTAGAGCAGAGAGAAGGGAAGATTTCGGCGGGTAGACAGGGAGACCGCACCGAGTAGAGAGGAAGCGGGTAGACGGGAAGAATCCGCGCGGTCAGAGGGAAAACCCCACCTGATAGGAAGGGTCTAAAAAAGGGAGGAGAAGGAGAAGAAGAGGTAGAAGCCACGAGAGAGGGAGGAAGAGCAGAAGAAGCGGTTAGAACAGCCTTAATCGCGCAGGAAGCCGCAGTTAGAAAGGGAGCAGGCCGCAACACACAGCGGCTAAGCAAGAGAACAAGCCGTCCGAAAGCCGGAGAAGCAGGCGGTTAGAAAAAAAACAGGTCGGACCGTTGTCTCTGATACCATGTAGAAAGAAATGGGCAAACCTTGTAAATACTTCTTCATGTGTAAAATACAAGAGAGAATACAAATATATAGGGGAAGAGAAGGAGAAAGAATCCTATGCAAAGGATGTGGGACTAAAGGAGAAAAGAGAAATTGGCCTATAAATGGGTCTTTACATCATTTTTCCAAAAATCAACTAACAAAAAGAATTACGATCCAACTTGACTATATATACGATTAAAGTAGACAGAAAAAGTATATTACACTTTCTAACCTGACAATTGTAACATCCCAATATTAACGTCATGTGTAACTTTAATTTCAGGATACGATCGCGAGCAAAATTAAGCGAGTCGGAGAACCGTGAAGGTATTTTTTTATTTTAATTGATTTCTCTTTAGTGGCAAGATAGTAAAATAAGGAGAAGAAGAAAAATATCATCACCCCCGCTACCGGTTCAACCGGCCCGGCGGTTTTAGAAACCGCACATCCGTGACGCTTGAAAAAAAGCCCGAGCCCCTCAGTTATCGCGGGCAACTTTTCCTCCCTCCTGCATCCCGTCCGCTCTTTCTCCCGTAGCCGCAACTTTCACCAAAGCAGAAAGCCCAAATCGCCCCCTTCCTCCTTGCCAGAACCAAGCACCAACTCCACCTCCTCCCTCTACAGACTCCGGCAACCTTTCTCATCCCATCCAGTGTCGTGGGAGGCTTCGTTTCTAACCCTATCCGGTGGTAGAAGTTTCCTCTTTCACCGTTTTTGGTTCCGGTGAGTGTGTTTTGTCATTTCTCCTTCTATTCTAGGATTTCTTGACTTCTATATCACGATGTTATCAGAATGTTTTTGCGATTTAAGAAACTGTATGGGTTGACATTTCCGGGGTGCTTAAGACTTGTTCGATCTTGTTGTAAACACTTGTCGTGAGATCAAGGTAACGAACTTTCGTTTGATTTTCCTTCCAATTCAGTTTTGTCTCGCTCACTTTAGCAAGTTTTAAAGTAACCCTAATTTTTGTGGAATCTAATTTCATAGGGATTTCCACTTAGTTTCAGATTAGTTTAAGTGTTGGTGCTGCGAATCAGAGAATTTTTGCAATTTACCACCGATTCGTGGTGAGATCTTCACCTCCAATTTCCTTTGCATTCAGTGAGATTCTAATTAGTGGGCTAAACTCACTTAGGAATCAATTCTACTCCTAAGAACTATATGGATTTTATTTTATGATTTCCTAGCATTCGGAAAGGGTATATTTTGTTTCTAATTGGAGAAGTTCGTCGTGGTCAAACCTCTTGAAAGAAGAATTATGTCACCCCTCCGCGTGTACGAGCGTCGAAACAACGTTGTAAGTGACTCGACTCTTTTTAGCCTAACAGTTCAAATTATTTTTAATTCATGTATTAACTATGTTTGTATACAAACTTAGAAATTACAAGTTCCTATAGTCAGAACCAAGTCAAAGGGGTAGGTATACGCTTAGGCTAAGTTAGCAGATTAAGTATCATGAAAACCCTAAGTCTAGTACATTTAACTAGAGCGCTAATCCGTGTTTGACTCACTGAACAGTACTCTAAGTTAATTCAGAAAAGTGGTGAGGAAGGTTCACCCTCGTGATTATGGTGGAGGCACACAACCGCGTTAATCAGGGCCAGTAGACAACCACTTGAACTTCAAGCTTAGGATCGATGACCCTTGTTATAGATATGAAACTTCTCAGATAGGGGTCTATGTTCCACTTAAGGGACACCCAGTTCATGGTACCATCAGGTTTGTCACTCAGACTGCAATTTTTAGTCGTGCACAGTCATCCTTAGTGATATGAGTTAATAAGAAATTAATGAAACTGGTTGAAACTTACAGCGGATATAACTCCAAAACTTCAGAAATCAACGATTGATACAGTTAAGAAAAGAGTGTGTCATATCGCACGATAGGTTGATTCTATGTCAGACAATGATCTCAGGTGACATGTATAACGTTAGAAAAATTATGCAAATTTTATATCAAGTAATATGCACTTATAATATTTTTTTAAAGTATTTCTGAAGGGAGTAGTTTTTCTAACTCTCCAATGGGCCTGACCCATTTTGAACTTGTTTTTATAGGGGGCTCAGGTCAGGAGATCCGCTTAGGATAGATGGCGCAGTCTTCAGAGTCGTCAGTTTGTTCAGTCATACCACATTGTTGTTGTACTTGTTTTTATTTGCAGACATTATGTATATGATGTATTTCACCCATGTTTTGATATTTCGGGTTATTTTAGACAGACAGTATATCAGTTTCATAGTGTTATATTTTGCTCTACTTGGCTCAGTGAATTCAGCTTTGTGAAATACACTTTACCCATATATTTTTCTTACTCTACTTCTGTGTAAGTTTCCTTTTAACACTTCTAATTTACATGTGTTATACCAGTTTATATACCGTTACTTAGTTTACTTTTTATCACGGGACCGGTCGGACTGCTGATTTCCTATTAAACTAGGTTGGGGTGTTACAACAACTCACCAAGATGGGAATGATCTTTGGGCCCGGCCGGACTGCTGATTTCCTATTGATGCAGAATGGAGGCGTGGACCCACGGAGGAGGACGATCTTCGGGCCCGTTCACGGCCAATTGTCTGTTTGTCATATATAGCATCTCCGGATAAATGATCCAACTCCACAGATGCGTCTGGCTCGTTGTTTACCTATGATTTCATATAGTACTTTGCGGTTTTTATTTATTTTTATTGTAATCGGGCGCCCCACATCCACGACCAATCATAATCATTGATGTTGGGTGCCCTAATTATGTTTTTTTATAAATAAGAGGCATGAGGGCTGCTTGGAGGTTATTGAAGAATTTGGATAAACCTATTCCCGGATTTTCGCGATCACTACATGGTGTCGACTCCATGAAACCCTAAGTGATGACTAATATGTCCTCTCCCGCTTCCCAAAGGTAACCCTAACCCTAAATCCACCTTCCTCCATCTTTAAATCCCCCTACCGCCTCCCCCACATCTCTCCAACAGCCAGCCTCCCCCTCCTTTCATTGTTGTCCAGTAAATATGTCGTTGTTTTGCTCCCGCCGCCGCCAACTTCCCGCTGTCCTGCTACGGTTATCGCCTCCCTCTTACTGTCTTTCTGCCGCCAGCCCTTTCAGTCCTCATCCACCTTCCTCCAACACACCACAAGCATCCCTACAGCCAGATCTAGCCTCCCACAACCTGGATCCGCCTCCGCACAGACGGATCAACCGTCACACAGCATGTATCCGCCTTCGTACAACCGGATTTACCCTCCCACAACTCGGATCCGCCTCCTTAAAGCCAAATCTGCCCTCCCAAAGCTCGTATCCTCCTCCATACAACCGGATCTACCTTCCCGCAACCCAACCCTGCTCCTCGCAGCCAGATCCAACCCAACCGGCCCTTGTTTCCCTTTCGGATCGTCTTCACCGCGTCGTGCTTCACCGATCTCTACGCCTCGGGCATCCCCCATGCGTTATGAGTTGCTATTTGTTGTATGGAACTTTAATTCTTATTATTAATATATGGTACGGTGATTTCATGTTTGCTTGGATCTCTTAGCTGGTAGTTGTTTGTTTCGGATTAATCTCGTGATTTGCAGGATAAATTTGCAAAGCGCTCTTGCTTTGCCCCTCCACGCAAAGGAAAACTCATTGCTTATTTACTTAAGAAACTATTTTGCTTTTGCTAAAATTATTTAAGTGTGATTTGATTATTTATTGTTCAATTTGACCTCGTCGTCGGATCTTACATCTTAGATATAGTTATTTAGGGTTGTTGAAATGTTTCCCCAACACTTCACATTATGGTTGCATTTTAGTAACCACACATCAAGCCTCTAACCCTTCATTAGACGGTTTTTAGATTCATTGTATTTTTCACGTGTTCATTTGCTTTGCATGTAGGGTTAGAGCATTGTTAATCCGACACCTATATATTTGCGTCACATATACTCTCACCTTGAGGTGGGAGAGTTGAATTAGAAAATTATGTAAATGAAAGCCAATTGTAAGGGTCCAGCATAAAGACTCATTCTTATTCATTGTTTTGGTCTCATGCCTCTAACCTTGATTTGGATTCTCCTTTTTGTATATATAGAGGTATCATGTAATAGTTATCTACTTGATTGTAAATAATATTGTATTCCTCTTCTCAACTTTGACTCGATCTGAATCCATCACATTGATAAGCATAAACCCCACTGCATAGTAAACTTTGAAGTGCATGCCCCACTGTTGCCCCAAATATACACTAATATGATGGATATTTGGATAAGATCTGAATCCATCTCATCGATTCGAATACCAAACTAATCATAAAGATATTTGGATGATCTGGCTCAGGGCTGACTCAATCTGAATCAATCACATTGATAGCATAAACCACACTGCTCAGTAAACTTCTGACTTCCCCCACCACTACCACAAATATACTTTAATATGAATATTTTTTATTTTACCCTAGTCACATTGCATACTGATAATATAAGTGATAAGAAGTTGTGGAGGTTAACCGAAATTTGAGGTAGTTTATAAATAACATTATATCCAGTTTGGCTCAATTTGGAGGGAAAATTGTGCAAATAAGATTACCATATAGGCATAGATTTTATAACATAACTAAAATTAAGGGGAAAAGGCCAAATTTACCTTTTTGACAAGATAATCAGCAAGAGTTGTAGCATCCAGATGCCCGGCAGGTAGAGCCTTCTCTATTTTTGCATGATTAAAAGTAATGTTTTGTGCAAACTCAGCAGAAACTTCTAACATGCCTATAATTGTGTTGACACTGTCAGACAAAAGTTCCTTGACTTCCTGCATCAAAGCACAGAGGTCAATCCACATTAGTACAAATAAGTAGCAAAACGTCAACAATTGTTTAGAACAAGCAAATATAAAATAGAAGTTTAATTGAGGACATACTTGTAAGACACAGTTGTAGGCTTGCGGGAGCCCTTTGCACAAAACCAGAATAGTTATAAGATTTCCTATAACCCTACTTGATTTTCCACGGACAAGCTCCATTGGATCTGGATTTTTCTTTTGAGGCATGATACTGCTTCCGGTGGAAACTGAGTCACTGGGAGTTAAGAATCCAAACTCTTCTGATGCCCACAAAACCCATTCTTCACCGAGCCTTGAAAGATGTATAGCAATGATGGAATTTGCCGAAATGAATTCCAAAACAAATCCTCTATTTGAAACGACGTCAATGCTGTATAGTATAGTCGAAAGTTTAGAGAAAAACGTATCAATAAAAATGACAGATAAAAAATCAATGAAATTTTCTTTGTTACATACTATTATTGTTTTAAACCTTAATAAAATATTTAAATCCTTCACCCAGCCTTGAAAATGTATAGCAATGATGGAATTTGCCGAAATGAATTCCAAAACAAAACCTCTATTTGAAACGAGGTCAATGTTGTATAGTAAAACGTATCAATAAAAGAATGGCAAGGATAAAAAAGCACTGGAAATTTTCTTTGTTACATACTATTACAACTAAATAAAATATTTAAAGCTCGTAGTTGTTCTCAAGAAGAAAAACTCAGACAATCCATGACAATATGTATGAATATATTGCCTGGGCGTTTATGGCTTGGTAACAGCATTGACTTCGGGGATTTTGTGTGGGAAGAAAGATGGTGAAAAGTAGGAAGTGGTGATAACTAAAATAAGGATTGGAGAAGTGGTATGATCGGGAATAGACAATATAGTATTTGGTCTTAATGGTGTTATAGAGAAGAGAAATGGTAGGGTTTCGGTTCTCTGAGGAAATGACAATTGTAAACAATCAACCTTATATTTAAAAGACTTCGTGAACATATGAAATGGACAGTTGACGTCTGGATAACAAATTGGAAAAATAACCAAGGACCGGTACTCTTATAAGTGCAAAATTCAATTCCGTATTTCAATTAATAATCAACCAATAAATCCCTTTTTGTGCACAATTGAGAATTTTAAAGAATCCACATTAAGATCCACTTAAAGAAATATGCATAATTTTCAAGGCCCAGCTAAACTAAAAGCATGTTAAGTTTAATATTGTTGCCGTCAAACTCGGCGCTCCCGTAGAACGCCCTAAATTGCACCGTCTTATCCCGGGAGCGGTCGAGCGCGCAATCAGCTAGAGTTAAGAAGACGATTGGCAAGATATTTTTTTAACGTGGAAAACCCTGGAAATGGGTGAAAAACCACGTGGTCGGATCGGTGTCGACCAAACTTTAACTATTCTTTGTTGTTGTCCAAGGCTTTTTGATAATGTAAGGGCAACAGGCCGATACTCGTTACAACTCGTAGAGAGGGAGAGAGATGTGCTCGAAGGGTGACAGGACACCGCTCGCAGAGCTAAGTTCTTTGCTTGTTATAGCGGAGAAAGCTGCGCTCGGAGCACCTTGGAGTCTTTGACTGCTGCCGAAAGCACCTTAGAGTCATTTACTGTTGCTCGAAGGATTACGCGGCGCGTCCTGAGCCTTAGACTTTGAGGCTGGTCTCCTACTGCGCACAGAGGAATCTGGGGCAGAATTCTTGTCGCCGACTGGAGGCTCACCGCCGACTGGAGGGTGCGATGCATGTAGCGTGTTTGAGAATGCATGAGAGGTACTTCGTGTGCTCTAAAGTTGGTCTTGTGGAGTGCCGATGTCGTTTCAGGGGCGAAGTGCGTTCTCCGAAGTAGTCTGGAGAACAGGGTGCACGGAATGCACGGTTGGAGCAGAGTGCTTGGGGGCACGCTTGGAGCGGATCGTGCAGGGCGCAAGTGGAGCGGAGCGCGCGCGGGGGGGGGGGGGGGGGGGGGGGGGGGGCCTGGAGCGGGCGCGCGGGGGCGCAAGTGGAGCGGAGCGCGCGGGGGCGCGCCTGGAGCGGAGCGCGCGGGGGCGCGCCTGGAGCGGAGCGCGCGGGGGCGCGCCTGGAGCGGGGCGCGCGGGGGCGCGCCTGGAGCGGAGCGCGCGGGGGCGCGCCTGGAGCGGAGCGCGCGGGGGCGCGCCTGGAGCGGGGCGCGCTGGAGGGGGCGCGCCTGGAGCGGAGCGCGCGGGGGCGCGCCTGGAGCGGAGCGCGCGGGGGCGCGCCTGGAGCGGAGCGCGCGGGGGCGCGCCTGGAGCGGAGCGCACGGGGGAGCACCTTGAAGCAGGGCGCGCGCGGAGCACTAAGGAGCGGAGCACGCCAAGGGCGCTTGGGAGTAGCGTGTGGGGTGGTGCGCTTGGAGAGAAGCGCGCGGTGGAGCAGAGCGCGCGGGGGCGCGCTTGGGAGCGGAATGAGCGGAGGAACTCTTGGGAGCGGCGCGTGCGAGGGCACGTTGGGCGCAAGAAGATCTTCGAGGGAACTCTCGTGTCTGTAGGAGGAGAAGCGGAGGAAAAGGATAAGAATGACGGAGGGTCGGGGGTCTTATTTATAGGCCTTAAGGGTGGTTATGCGGTTATCCGCAGACCATAATCATCTTATTTACTATTTGCAGTCCAATTTAGAATATTTTGCGACATAATTTTTTATAATATTTTATTACACACAGACCAATATAATTTTGGTTATGTGCACCCACCCAAAATGAGTGGTTGCGTTGGTGGTTTTCCGGGTGATTATTCGCACATCGAATGGTGGAGATCGTGTGGGGACGATCGAACGGCGAAAAAAGGGTCGATCGGCGATGGTGGACGGTGACGAGCTCCCGGCGGTGGGAGGCCACCCGGGGGGAAGGAGCGACAAACGGCAAAGGGGTGGTCGTGGCCGCTCACGACCGTGGGCGGAGGGCCGCCCGCACCATTGGTAACATCCGTAAGTTTTGACGCAAAAATTTATTTATTTTGTAGGATCGAGTAGCGACTGATTTTGATCGAGCCAGCGCGGGGTCAAGGTACAATGTTTCTCTTCCTAGAACGCGTCCGTTATTTTGAGGAGTGTGGCAATCTTAGTGGGTGTGTGACACATTTTATCTTAGTAAAGTTGCACGGAGAATTTTTATCTTTAAGTGGTCAATGTGAATTAACACATTTTGGGGTGCCAATAGCAGGTTTCACCCCTCTCCTCCAACGGTTAATAAGAAAATCGCATTATGTGATAGGTTAAAACCGCATCACAAACCCGCAAGCCCCAATTCTCATGGGTAAGAAAAATAGCAGGCTGACATTCATCTCCCGATTTTTTTTCCTCGTTCCGCACCCGACGACGCCAAGCCCGACGCCTCCCGCAGCCCTTTTTGCCGGCCGATCCTCCTCCAGAGTGCCTCTCCGACTTCTCCTCCTTCCTCTACGAGCGTCGGTGGGTATTCATTTACCTTCCTTGGTCGTGGAAGAGCCGGATTCAACCCTAACCGGTGGAAGTTGGAATCGTTCGTTTCCGGTGAATTTTTTTTCTCTTTTATCTCTATTCCTTTGTGGATATCCTTCGATTTGGAAGTTAGTCTAACCTTGGTTTTCGTCCTTTTACCCTAATTAGGTTTTGGAGTACGGAATCCACCGCAAAACTTGAGTTGGGCCTAAGTCACTCCCTCGTAAAGGTAATACTCTAGGTTATCCGTTGATTTTGGGTTACCGTAGCGTTATTGGAATTTTTCCAACAAAAACCCTAAAGGGAAATTATGTTAAAGTAGGGTTGTTTTGGATTGCAGGATTTTGGGGGCCTCGGGACAAAAATTCTGAAAGTTACTAGCAGTCGGAATTCCTTGGGAAAAGCAGATGTCGCCGCGCCGAGTGTACGAGCGCCGCAGCACCACGGTAAGGAAACCTAATTCATGTTAGTTAGACATATCAAGCAATATATTTTTTGTATACGCATGTGTAGGTTTTGTACAAGTATCATGACCATGCATAGAAAGGTGTGGTGATAGGAAAATGATCGCGGAAAATGTGTAGAATGACACCCTTTTCCAAGACCCAAGTAGTCAGATCAGGAATGGTAACGTTAGGTACGAAACCTTTACCCGTGTAAGTGAGTTTGGAATTTGTCCAACCCAAGGGCGTGAATGTCCCTTCTAGTCGACCACATGAAAGTCAAGGGTCGCTCAGTAGTCCACCAAAGAGATATCACAAGCACAGTGGCATCAGACCGAAAAGGTCAGTCAGCACACATAAGTCCTTTTGTGCTAGGTAGAGGCGCACTACCTTTCTCATAAGGCATATGGTAACTTATGAGCAGTACAGTCTTGGGAGTTGACTTCCCTTTGAGACAGTTAGCAGATTCAAGACCGTGTCCGCTAGACACTAGAACAATTGAGTTCGTCAGATGGTCTCGGGTCGTCAGTTTCAGATGTGCGTTAGGAGCTACTCTGCCTAGAGCCTTCCAAGTAGCGGTGCAAGCTAGAAGTCACCTAGAACTCAAGTATAGACCTGACGTGAGACAGTACACTAGTTAGTGAACGCCGGGACTTGGGTTAGTGAGCTGAAAGTCACGAACATAGAACAGGTAGATGTTTTGACCAGGTAGTGTTCTGAAGGCATGCATAACATATAGCATAAATGTTTTTAATGCACGAAACTATTTTCTAAAGACATGCATTCATCATATGAGAAAATGTTTTTAGTGTCAGTAGGAGGAATTATTTGTCTTTACTCTGACCCCTCGTGGACAATGTTTTTACAAGTGACCCAGGTGGGAAACTACGCCTAGGATGAGCGTTTGGTGGCGTCAGTTATAGTGTTTTCTCATTCAGTTCTTCTTTACTTCCAGCATATAGTTGTAGTTGTGGGCAATGTACCTTGTTAATATTTTATATGTCATGTATCAGACTTATGATATTATTACAGATTTTCAGTCTTTTGAATTATTTTCATGTTTAGTGACTCTGTGAATCCAGATATCAGGTATGTGGTTACCCTTAGTTTACTTTCTTAGCTTCTGTTGTAAATTTTAAAATTTTTGGTACCTTCTACTTTATACCTGCTGTGTACTAGTTTTGATACTGTTTTCTAGTTCTCTTTATATCGTTAACCCGGCCGGATGGCTGATTATTGTAAAACTGGGAAGGGGTGTACTAGTTTTGGTATGTGGCCGCTCACGACCGTGGGCGGAGGGCCGCCCGCACCCTTTGCGGCCGCAGGCGGAGGGTCGGTCGCGGCCCTTGCCGCCTCAGACGGAGGTTCGGTCGCGGCCCTCGCGGCCACGGGCGGATGGCCGGCCAAGGCCCTTCGTACAGCGCGTGGAGGGTCGGTCGCGGCCCTCGCGGGAGCAATCGGGGGGGCGACTAGGGCCCTCACGGTGCGAGCGGAGGGCTGGTCGCGGTCCTCACGGCTGCTCGAGGAGAGTCATCCACGGCCCTTGCGGCAGAAGTCCTCTCGACCGTGCACGATACCTCGGCCTCTAGCAGAGTGCGGTCGCGTGAGGGGCACGCGGCAATGCGCACGCAGGGCGCGCGCGGCAATGCACACGCAGGACCCATGCGGCAATGTGGACGCAGGGCGCGGGCCTCGCGCGCATTGGGCGCGAGGCCTCGTGCTTGTCGGGCGCGTGAGGGCGCGTAAGGCCTTGAGCGCGAGCAGTCGCGCGAGTGCGGGGCCTCTGGTGTACGGCGGCGCGCGCGGCGGTGTAAGGTTTTGTGGTCGCGCACATGCGTGTGTGTGGTCCGACGATGATTGTGGTTATGGCACTAGTGTGGTTGACTTAGGTCAATCCCCACATTCTCAATCAAAGGAGGTAGCTGCTTTAGCTATCCGCATCCTGATTTCCCATAATATTAGGGGGGAGTGATGTTGGGGTAGGGTAGTGGTTCTCGGAAACTACAACTCTACCTGCAGGTGCAGGGTTGACACACTAATGCAATGTTACATGCAAGGTGGCAATCGGTCGGCAACGAAAAATATTATAAGCAATGAAATTAATAACGCCACGCAAATAATTGAAATAAAGAAACAAACAATTAATTGTTAGCAGTTTGGCAACGGCAAACGTGCGGCGAATAATTCCACAAACAATTATCTCAGCACAACATAGATAAACACTGAATGAAAACGTCAAGTCACAGAATACAATACCATAAATGCTCACAACGTAGAGGGCTGAACCGAGGCACTGGAGGATTTGAAGGCCGGATGTAAATACGGGCGATCGGAGGTGGAACCGGTGGAGAGGCGACGGTGACGGTGGCTGCCCTCGGCGGAAAGCGGTGGTAACGGATGGTAAAACGGCGGATCCGGACACGAATGAGTAGATCCGGACCGGGGGTGAGTAGATCTGCTATTTAGGGGCGGATCCGGGCAAAAATGGAAGGTTTGTGCGGTGGAAATAATGGATCGGATGGTTAGAGTCCTAGATCTAGACTGATCTAGGGTTTGGGGGCTATTGGGATGATGGGTATTGAGAGAATAATGGATCGAAGGGTGGTAGCACTAGATTAAAATAGATCTAGGGTTTTCGGAGCGGTGGGAGGTGGATCCACGTAGGGGAAGGAAGAGGAGTGGCCGGCTAGGGCAAAGGAGGCCTTGGAGGTGGCCGGTTTTGAGGTGGGGTATAGCGGCGGGGGTTGGGTGGCTGACAGCAGGCCGGCGGGCCTGTTCCGACCCTGTAGGCGGCGGCGGACAAGGGGGGGAAGCAGGGAAAGGGGCGGCCTGCTGGGATGCAGGCCGGCGGGTTTTGGGTGGGGTTTTCGGGTTCTTTGGTGGCTGGAAATGGAAGAGGAGAGGGTGAAAATGATGGTGGGGGTAGGGGGTACCTTGCGGAGGAGTTTGGCGGCCTAGGAGTCGTCACATATGGTTCTGCGGCGTCGGCACCGAGGAGGGATCGCTGGAATCCGGGAAAGCTTCTTCTCCAAATTCAACAATCCCTGAATTCAGCCCCTCTACATCCTATTTATAATAAAAAAGAAGCTAGGGCATTCTCATCAACGGCTATGATTGGTCGGTGGGTTCGCCCATAAAAATACATCAAAATAAACTGATAAAAATAAAGTGATATAGTATTTTGATTCGCGGCAATGCTCCGGACGCAATCGCGGAGCCCGATCGTCGATCCGGGCACGTCATATATGGAAAGTTGTCAAATCAGCCCCGAACGGGCCCAAAACGCGTTCTCGTCTCTGCTCCGCATCAGGGAGCCTATCAAATATAATCCAGAAAAAAAAACAAATGCATTTTAAGTATAAACGCAGTGACCAATGGAAAACATCAAGATACCTATTCCTCATTGATTCTGTAAATTCCAAGTCATTAGAAGTCATGAACATTTCTATTGGAAGTGGACAGAAATTCATCCGATCCTTGCAATTGATCAATCTACCAATATCACGGTCAAGCTGAAAGAGAAAAGCTGATAGTTTATATTACATCAAAATCCAATTACAAAAATTGATCACATTAAAAGAACCTATAATGATGAACATGTACTTTCAAAGAAAAAACTAAGAAAGCCTCCACATTAAAATTAATGCCAGTATGGATAATTAAGAAAAACTACATAAATGCCAGATCATGAAGAGTTACAAGGGAGCACCGGCCGTTCAAGAAATAAAGAAAAACATGTGTTGTTCGTCTGGTGGATATAAATAAGGTCTGTTAATTTCACCACAAACCTCATCTGCCTCCATCCCCAAGTGATTGTCCATCATATTTTGGCACACCAAGGAGCATTTTAAGGTATGAAAGGAGGAAGAGATAGAAAAAAGCAATGAGCAATTTAGCACACATTGTTCTTTGATGGTTGACAAACAAATGATCCGTTATAAGATTGTGAAGATAAAGTTCTCTTGGTTCAAAAACAACACATCCCTCCTAACAAATGAGCACATCCCTGCAAACTACTCGGGTATCGAAAGAGGCTACTTCAATCCATGATCAACACACTCGGCGGTGTCTGACATGCAACAAGATGTGCATATGCTCATTAGATTATGTTAACCAAGTTCAAATCACATTGATAAAGCTATAATTGCACATTAATGCACCTAAGCTGACTGAGTAATTTCTACCATCTAGATTCAGCTTTGTTTATGATTAAGGTATCGTCAAGTCAGGCAAAGCTGACTTTGATCGAACATATTTCAAATAGCGTTGAAGTTCTGAAAGGAACATGGCTAGTGGTCGGCAGAAAAAATCATGTTAATTTCCTAGATAAGGTCATTACAAAAGAAATTGCAATTTTATTGCACTCACATAAAACTAGGCAAGAATAATAATGTAAATCCTACAAAGTCACTAAGCAAATCCTCATGAAAGCAAAAATCATATGGTTGATCTACATTGATTCATAGGCACTTTTGCATGCAGGGATCAAAAAGACCCAATAACACAAACCAAACTAGATCAAGTGACACAATGGATCCACCTTATCCGACCCAACCTTCACGGGATATGTTGGATGATCGTCTTCATTGCACACTATTCATAACTCCTATAAGCTTAGATAATTACATTACGGTGGCCTGCACCGTAAGTTGCTTGAAGGAAGATTTTGGTCAGCACAGTAAGTTGCACGAAGGAGGAAGTTGGTCAGCATAGTAAGTTGCACGAAGAAGATGCGGGTGAAATTATTTTCTTCCAATGTGCATTTATTTTACTCGTGGAAATTCAAAATCTTCGAATCATCCTCAAATAACACACACTATGAACCATTGCAACGCACTTTTTATGGTTACAGAAATGATCTTCTTGGAACAAGGAAGACTATTATTTTTTTCTAGGAGCAATGGAGATTCAAATGTCATTCCTCAAAATTTTCCTCATAAATTTGGGTGAAATTAAAATCAAAAACGTTGTGAGCACTTACACTCAAAATATTTTGTTATAGTCTCACACGACCAAATATCTATGTGGCTAATCAGTGTTGTGTTTATGTTAGGCACCTTTTATTAATTGAATCTATGTATGAGTCCTAAGTATCTTTTATTATTTTGAGCATTTCTTTACTCTGGGGTTATTTACATTTATGCAATTTCAAAATGTTAATATGTTATATGTAGACTCCCTTGGGTGATGAGGGTATCATCAAAGAAAATATGAAAAATCTCTCTTTCCCTCTAGTTCTTTTCCTCTCTCCCTTCTAGGGTTAAGGTCAGGGTTAGGGTTATGCACCGCTCCCCCTCCTTCCTTCTCCTTGCATTCTTCGTAGGTTGAACATCGCTCCTTTGTATCTTTGCCTACACCACCATCTTTGACAAGATATCAACGTCTTACGGGTTGGCCCGTAACAACCAGGTATCATAGTCATTCTTTCTCAAATAAAGGCCCCAATGCCCGATTAAGACCCCACCTTAATCCTCAACGTGTACGGCGGCAGAGATATGACCCCATCCTTCTTACTTCCAGGATCAAAAACATTGTCATTGTTCTTTGGTTGAAAGATGCTTGCAAGCCAAGCCCCTCATTGCCTCATCAGGCCGCTTACTACACGATAATTCAATGCTTATCTCGGTTGACTGCCGCAAGTCGACGTAATCCCAATCGATATTCCAATACGACACAATCCCCCACCCTCATTTTCTCCTGGCGTCGTTCAACATCGTCAAACCTCACGGAATTTTCGTCGATGATACAATGTGTTCGCCACTTGTTATTATTAGCGTTCAACACCGTCAAACCTCACGACATTTTTGAAATTTGTATTTCCCCCACTCGCCTATATATATGAGTGGAAGTTTCTTGGCGTCAAGCTCCACGGCATTTTTGTAATTTGTATTTCCCCACTCGCCTATATATATGAGTGGTAGTTTCTTTAGACGGACACTTTTGAAGTCTAGGGTTTTGGCTCTCTTGGAGAGTGGAGTGTCAAGAGGACCCAGTCTCCGGATGTTTGGTGAGAACTCGTTCTCAATTGTATTGTTTAATTGTTTAATGTAATGCAATTTCCCTCTTCATTATCAACTAGTCCGACCTGCCTTGATTAGAGTTCTCCCAAACCCTAATTCCATCGGCTAGTCTCTGTCCAGACACTTGATCCACTTCCCCCTTCCATCCAAATGCTCGATCCGTCGCTCCTTCGATCCAGACGATCCATCCGGCGCTGCAGATTCCTCGACTAGGGCTTCTGCTCCATCCGCCGCTCCTTTGTTCGCCCTCCTCGTCGACGCTACGACCCGTTTCGCACGTCTCGCGGCATATCGTCTTGTTGTTCTGCACGCCTCGCAGCGTATCTGCGGCCCCGCCTCGTGCAGCAGTGTTCCTGTTCTTCACTTCTGTCGGCTGCTCCAGCCTCTCCAGCGTCGTTGGTTTCTTCCAGAAGCGTTCCCTCCTCTTGAAGCGTCGTCCCGCGCCGCCAACGCCTTCCCCACCATGCTACACCTCCAGCCGGCGTCATCCAGCCATTCCTGCCATTTACATTGGCTCCCAGCGTCTGTTTTGCCTTCTCGACGCCATCTGTCGTGTCGGTTCGCCCTTCTCCAACTAGTGTTGCCTTCCAGAGGACCTCCAGAGCCTCGTGTCGCCTTCTATGTGTCCTCGCCGCCACTCCTAGCCGTGGTGCATGCCCAAGACTCGGGCTATGGCCCTCTACGCCGACAAGAACACCCCCACCACCGCAAACTCACTCTCAGCAAATGGATCACATTGAAGCCCAACTGGCGAACCTCACGCTCCTCCTTCGAGGGATTACTGCGGCAGTTAATCTCCCTCCAGCCCCTCCTCCACCGCCACCAATTCTGACTGTTCCTAACCACATGGGGTTTTTGAACCCCACAACAGACTGTGCCTCGGCCAACCTCCGTCGGATTGAGATTCTGGTGTTCGATGGCACCGACCCTCTCGAGTGGATAGCCAGCGCCGAGAAGTTCTTTGACTTGCAGACCACCCCCGCCGACCAGAAGGTCCCCCTCGCCACTATCTAAATGGAAGGCTCGGCGCTCCATTGGGTGCATTGGATGCGCCAGCAGGCACCTAACATGTCCTGACCCTCATTGAAGGAGGAACTCCTCCGCCACTACAACAACCACCAGGCAGGTAATGCCTATGAGCACCTCAGTTCCGTCTGTTAGTCATACTCTGTGGCAACCTACATCAACGAATTCCTCGTGGTCGCTAAGCATGTTTCTGACCTGCCACCTGACCACTACTTGGGCTATTTTCTGATGAATCTGCACCCCAACCTTTGTGCTTGTCTTCGGGTCCACAGACCGACTACTCTTTCCCGCTCAATGAAGCAGGCTAGGTATCTCAATGAGGAACTCTACCCAGCCCCACAATCCTCCCTGACACAGCCGCCCCCACCGCCGCAGCCACTACTGCCACCTCTTCTGTCGCGGCCACTACCGCCAGCCACCTCTTTCACCCATAGACAATCCGCCGCCACTTGGGCCCCGGCTACTGACTCTGCCTATGCATCTGCCAGTTCCACGTCAACCCGCCCCCCCCCCCCCCGATGGCCCCCATCATCTGTCTTACCAACAATAAGAAGAGCTTTGCCACAAGAGCCTCTGCTTTCACTGCCAGCAACAGTTCTCGCCCACCCACATCTGTCACTCTCAGGAATCTATGTGTGTTGTTGGGAGCTGAAGATACTAATCCTAACTCTGGGAAACTGGATCCGCTGACGCTTTCTGACGACCCCTTTGACCCTCGACCTTGAGGACAAGGTCATTTTTTTGGGTTGGGCGTGTTGACACGATAAGACCAAAAAGTAAGGGGCTAGACATGTGTGATATTTTTGTGTGGCCATCCGTGTGTGCCCACATTAGTGATCCTCCATACGGTCCACCCCTTGTTGTAGTTGTACCTAATGTGTAGTATTTTTTGTCCCACATCGGGAATCATGGGTTGACTCTTGTAGTTTATAAGACATGGTTGACTCTTGACTCTTGTGCTGTGTTGAATGATCAAGTTTTAATATGGCAGTGGAGCAAGGTTTCATGGTCACGTCCAAGCTTGTAGATTGCGGCCGACATGTCCAACATGTCGGCCGACATGTCAGTTTTGAGGGGAAAACAACACGTTATCACCACATTTGACAATTTGGCATTTTCCAGTATTGTGCCCGATGTGTCAGACATGTCAAACCAATATTGCGGTTAATGTCAACTAATGTCGGTTAATGTCAGCCCAATATTGCGGATTTTTTTCATTCTATAAAAAAATTTACAAATTTTTTTATAGAATGAATTCATCAAAATGTTCTAGCAAGATACCTAGCGCTTCTTTCATAGTAGGTAGAGAGCGTGTTGGGCATTTAGTGAGAAGGTGACTGCAAATGACATCAATCTAATACGATTAAACGCTTGTTAGTAGTTTAATTTTCTCATATGAATTTTAATTTACACTTAGATAAAATAATTACCATTTAATTGATAGATGAAAATATTATGAAATATAAATATATATATATAATATTACAATCCAACATTTTGAAATGTCCACGATATATCATACAAAAACAAACTGACATGTGCATGACATCCGACATATGTAACTTTGGTCACGTCCCTACGTACATGTGTCATCCATGTGGGGCATGTTGGAGCATTTTACCAACAACTACACATGAATGTTGTATCCAGGTGCCCTTCAATGTCTAGGCCAACTTTTTTGTATCCCTAATGTGATCAATCATTGTTGAAGCTCTACCGATGTGTAGTGATTTCAGTCATACATCAGGTCTCCCAAGTTGGTTTTGTGTTGGATGCTCAACTTATAATATAGCAAAATATTACATGATTTTTTTATTAAAAATGAATCGTAGAACTAAAATCATATTTGCTATGCTATAGAGATCGAAGTGTAGACAATAAAGAAGTCCCTCCTCAAAAATCTAATGTTGTTAAATTTAGAATGTTAAGAATGATGTGAAGAGTAAGGAAATATGAGATATGATATTTTTAAGATGAAGTATCAACTTATAAGGTATGCAAAAAATACCGTGATAATTTTGGCATGTACAGCAAAGGGTATAAGTCACCAAAAAGATGAGTGAAATAAATTGATGTGAAAAATATTAGAAAGGGCAAAAGGAATTGATAATAAATATCATGTCTAGAAGTTGTGCATAAAACCTTGTGTGGAATCAGTTAATGCCCTATGTTGCAATTACATAAATTATGATGAATGAGGATTTATATTTTCAAGACAAAAACCTAAAATAAGATTAATGATGATTAAAAGGAAGGCAACAATAACATAATCAATCCAATCTAGGAGATTATTTGTTGTGTCCATCACCTCACTTTGACCCGAGTGGGACTAACCGACAGGACAACTTAGTACGGGGCTTTGTGCGGTCATTTGTTAAGGGGAATGGGTTGGGCCCTTTACATAAGTTCGAGCTTATGGATATTGTTAGAAAAGCCAAATTAAGGGCCCATCTAAGGGTCCATTTTTCTCTCTTCTCTCTCTTTGTATTACTCCCACATCTTGGATTGGGATTTCTCTTCTTCCTCTTTTCCTATCTAAATGTATTCATACTTGTAATTTGACATTCAAGAAGTATATACAAGGTTTGAGGCCTCTTTTTACACAGTATCAGAGGCACCGGTCTTCTCCTTGGGTATACCCGTTCTCTAATTTCTAACCGCCCGGAGTGGTCTCCGCGGTCTCTGCTTTCTAACCACCCCGAGCTCACCTCTGGCGGTCTCACGTTCTACTCGCGGCCTATCTGTGGTCTCTCTCTCCCTACCCGCATCTCGATACGTGGCTCCACCCTCCTCACCTCCTCTCCTTTTATAGCCTTCCCCTCTCGCCCTGTGGGCCCCGGTTTGCTTCTGCTCGCTGCGGTTTGTGCGGCCTGCTCTCCTAAACCGCGGCCTTACTTGTCGTGGTGTCCTTTTTCCCGCCCGGTTTCTTTCCTCAAACCGCGGCTTGCTAGTCGCACGGTCTTGCCTTGTGATCGTCGCGGCCTCTTTCCTCTCTTCTGCGGGCTCCGCAATTTTGGTCGCGGGCTTTGACCGCTGGCGTGTTCACGCCGAGACCGTGCGGTTTCTCTTCTCCGCCCCGCCTTGTGGTTGCGGGTTGTCTCCCTTAAACCGCTACGGTTTATATACCCGTTGAGGTCTCCGCTCTTGGTCGCGGCCTCCTGTCGCCGGTGTGTTGTCACCGAGACCGTGCGGCCTCTCTTCCGTTCCGCTTCCTCTGGGTCTGCTTACGGGTTCTTTCTTCTTGAGCGACCTCCTAGTCGCGCGCGGCTTGTTCTTACCACTGTTGTTCTCTTCCTTGCCCGCTGATCTTGCTCGTTGTGGTCTGTCTCTTCCTTGGCTCTGCGAGCTTCCCTCCTCGGCATATCTTACCGCTGCGGCTTCTCTACCCGCAGCGGGCTCCGCATCTTTGTCCGCGACCTCTTGTCGCTGGTGTGCCCCACCGTGACCGTGTGGTTTCCTTATTCTTTTCGTTGTCGGCTTCTTCCCGTCTTTCTTCTTAGCTGCATTCTGGTCGCGACTTTCCTTGTCGCTGGTATGCCCACCGAGACCGTGCGACTTCTTCCTCTGCCCGGCTTCCTTCTCTAGCCGCCCGGCCTATTTCTCTGCTTAGCCGCCCGGCTTATCCTGCTAGCCACTAGACGCTCGGCCCCGTTCTCATCTTAGCCGCCCGAATCCTTCTCTAGCGGCCCGGCCTCTATCTCTGCTTAGTCGCCCGGCATCCTTCTCTAGCCGCCCGGCTTCCTTCTCTAGCCGCTCGGCCTCTTTCTCTGCTTAGCCATCCGGCTTCTCTTGTTAGCCGCCCGGCTTCTTCTGCTCGCCGCATGGCTTCCGATGTCGCTTCCGATGCCACTGCTGCTACCTCTGCTCCGCCAGCCCGTGCGCCTGCTGTGGCTCCCAAACTTCGTGATGAGCTACAGATTACAACCATTTCTCTTACCGGGAAACGGAATTTCGTCGAATGGGTTCACTCTGTTCATTGTGTCCTGCAGACAAAGGTTCTTCTTCACCACTTGACCCGAGCTACCCCTGATGCTCCCTCTGATGACTGGCTTCGCGATGATGGTCGGGTCCAGTCCTGGCTCCTCAACTCTATGGACACCGAGCCCTACAGGATGGCAATGTATCATGACATGACCAAGGTCATGTGGGCGGAGCTCCACTCCTTTTACTCTGGGCACAACAGTCTTCGGCACTTGTATGATATTCTCTCCGACCTTCAGAACCTTGCTCCCGGTGCTCCCGACGACATGATCTCTTTCGTTGCCCAGGCCAAGACCCTGGCCGAGGCTTGGATTCAACATCAGCCTCCAACTACTGATCTAGCTACTCAACGGGTCCAGAAAGAGGTTGTCATCATCGCGATGATGGTGTCCCGTATTCCTCCCCACCTGCATAGCGTTCGGGCCCAGATCCTCTCTTCCACGACGACTCCTTCGTTGTCGGATGTCTGCTCAATGCTGCTTAAAGTTATGCCTCCTACTGAGGCTCCTCCCTGATTTGCACCGGCTCTTCTTCAACAGCCTCTCCTTCTGACCCCTCCTCCTGCTCGTGGATCTTCCACCCGAGGGGGCCGACCTCCGTCTCGGGGACGAGGACGTGGTGCTCGTTCTTCTATGAAATGCACATATTGCAGCCGGGGTGGTCATCTTTAGGCTACCTGTTACAGCAAGCATGGTTTGCCTCCCCACCTTGCTGCTACTTCCTTTGCTCCTCCTGCTCCCACTGAGGTTTCTGCCCAGGATCCGGCGTCCACTACCCGCCAAGATATAGATGAGCTCCGCACCCAACTCTAGCAGGTACAGGGTGCCTTCGGCCGCTCCTCCGGCTCGGTTGCGCCTTTCTCTGCGAAAGGTATAACTTGTCTCTCTCATATCCCCCGCTGGATCGTCGATCCCGACGCTACTCACCATATTACCTCCCAGAAGCCCCCCAAGTATCTCCAGACGCCTCATCCTCTGCGTATCACTGTGGCCAATGGTGACATCCTACCGGTCTCTGGCGCAGCTGCTCTCCAGCTTACCCCGGCCCTTTCTCTTTCCTCGGTTCTTCACGTTCTAGGGTCTCCTTTCAATTTACTTTTTGTTATTCCATCTGATGCACGACCTTGATTGTTGCATAATTTTTTCTCCTTCTTCTTTTCATATGCAGGATCGCCGCACCCGGAGTATCATCGGTAAGGGGCAGCTGTTGAATGGGATGTACATCTTGGATATCTCACCCACTCTTCTCTCCGCCGTCTCCACTGTCGATTGGCATCGCCGCCTTGGGCATGCTCCCCTTCCGATCAAGCGGGCTCTTCTTGATGTTCCTTTACGGGAGTTCTCTTGTGAATCTTGTATCTACGGCAAACAGCATCGTTCTTCTTTCCCCCTACCTGTACCAGTAGTAGTACTCATTTATCTTTAGTTCATTCTGATATATGGGGTCCTTATAAAGTCTCCACTATCTTTGGATTTAGCTATTTTGTCACATTTATTGATGATTACTCGCGTATTACGTGGCTATATTTACTGCATGATCGTACTGAATTTACCTCTGTGTTTCGTGTTTTTTTAACTGAAATGCGTACGCAGTTCGCTACCCCCCTTAAGGTCATCCGCACTGATAATGCTCGTGAGTATACTGGTCGTACATTCTTCAATCTTTGCACCGAATTTAGCGTCACCATCAAACTTCGTGTGTGTATACCCCTCAACAAAACGGGGTGGCCGAACGGAAGAATCGTCATCTTCTCGATGTTGCTCGATCCCTCGTGTTTCAAATGCAGGTTCCGATCGAATATTGGAACTTTGTCGTCTCCACAGTCTGTCATCTCATCAACCGCCTACCCTCGTCTGTTTTTGACTTTGCCTCACCTATCCAACTCCTCTATCCTTCCACCAATCCTACTTCTCTCACCTCGCGGGTCTTCGGGTGTGTTTGTTATGTTCATATTCTTGGCCCCACGTCCTACAAACTTGCTTCTCGGGCGGCCAAATTTATGTTTGTTGGCTACTCCCGTACTCAAAAGGGGTATGTTTGCTACTCTCCTTCGGATGGAAAGCTAATCGTCTCAGCGGATGTCACCTTCTGCGAACATCAGCCCTTCCACTTACCTTCCCTCACCTCGTCTTCCTCTCCTCTTCCCCGGCCTGTCGTTCCTATCACGCCCTCTTCTCAGTCATCTCGTTCCTCCTCTCTCCCTGCCCCACCTAAGGTTCTTCCGCCCCTTATCTGTGTCTACACTCGTCGTGGCTCCAAGGATGGCTCCCTGCACCAGCTCCCTGCTCCCAGCGACACCCCGGCAACGGCAGATCCAGCTCTCGTCTATACAGCTCATCCCTTGGCCAACTACGTTTCTCTCCATTGGCTGACTCCACCTCTACGCATTTGTCACCTCTCTTTCCTCTATTTCTATTCCTAACACTGTGCAGGAGGTGCTTCAACATCCCGGGTGGCGGGCGGCCATGGACGATGAAATGCGGGCTCTCTGGGCTAACCGGACTTGGGATCTAGTTCCTCTTCCTGCAGGTCATCCTTGTGTTAGCTGCAAGTGGGTCTTTGTTATTAAACACGCGGCGGATGGCACCGTTGAACGTCTAAAGGCCCGACTCGTGGCCCGGGGTTTTACTCAACAACATGGCCTTGATTATGAGGAAACCTTCTCTCCGGTGGCCAAATTGAACACGGTCCGCGTTTTTCTCTCCTTGGTTGTTCATCGTCAGTGGACACTTTATCAGCTGGATATTAAAAACGTCTTCCTCAACGGCGATCTGCAGGAGACTGTTTATATGCACCAACCTCCCGGGTTTGAGACCACGGGGGAGTCTCGGGTCTATCATCTTCGGAAATCTATTTATGGTATCAAACAGTCCCCGCGCGCTTGATTTGAAAAATTCAGCAAGGTTTTCTGCGATATTGACTTCATTTGGAGCTCGGCTGATTTTTCTCTCTTAATCCGATAGCGGTCAACCAGAACTGTGATCCTACTTGTCTATGTTGACGATATCCTCATTACCGGCGACGATACTACAAGGATACAACATATCAAGCAACAGTTAAACTCCGCCTTTTAGACCAAAAATCTTGGCAACCTTCGGTATTTTCTTGGGCTTGAGGTTGCACGACGCCCTGATGGTCTTGTGTTATCCCAAAGGAAGTATTGTATGGACCTCCTTCATGATGTCGGCTATTCGGGATGCAAACCTGCGGATACTCCTATGGACGCCAATCACAAGCTCTCAGCCCACAGCTCTGACTCTGACAAGCTGCTTACTAGTCTGGAATACTATATACGCTTGGTTGGGAAGCTGATCTATCTTACGGTTACTCGACCAGACATCTCTTTTGTCGTGGGAGTCGTGAGTCGTTTTATGCATGCTCCTCGGACATCTCATCTTCAAGTCGTCGAGCGTATTCTTCGATATCTCAAGAACGCTGCAGGACAAGGGCATGTGTACAAGCCATCCAGATCTCTATCTCTTGTCGCGTACTCTGACGCTGACTATGTCGGATCCATTGATGATAGGCGTTCCACAACTGCTTTCTGTACCTACTTCGGTGGACATCTCATAACCTGGCATAGCAAGAAATAGATTGTGGTTGCTCGCTCTTCTGCTGAAGCCGAGTACCGGGCTATGGCTGCTGTTGTTTCCGAGTTAACCTGGCTTGAGAGCCTTTTGGGAGACTTGGTTGTTTGTCTCCCATCACCGGCGACCCTATTTTGTGACAGTCAAGCAGCAATACATATTGCCAAGAATCCGGTATTTCACGAACGCACAAAGCATATTGGAGTTGACTGTCACTTTATTTGGGAAAAGGTACAGTCAAAGAAGATAGATTTGGAGCATGTTCCTGCTACAAACCAAGTTGCTGACATCCTGACTAAAGCTTTCTCTCGGCCACTATATACCAGTTTTTATCCAAGCTTGGTGCCTACGACTTGTACGCTCCATCTTGTGGGAGAGTGTTAGAAAAGCCTAACTAAGTGCCCATCTACGGGACCATTTTTTCTCTCTTCTCTCTCTTTGTATTAGTCCCACATCTTGAATTGGGATTTCTCTTCTTCCTTTTTTCCTATATAAATGGATTCATACTTGCAATTTGACATTCAAGAAGTATATATAAGGTTTGAGGGCTCTCTTTACAGATATGTTGAGTAAATCTTGCAAATAGTATCCTAGTGGGGTCACAGATTCGATGACAGACAGCATTGCCTGAGAGGGGATTTTCCTATAAATCAATTTTAACAAGTGTGGGTTCCCTTAGCATGTGTGGGTTCCAAATACTTGTATGGCTTGCCTGTGTGGTACTAGGAGAGGGATTGTTGGGTCCATCGCCTACCTTTGACTATAGTATGACTAAACGCCCACCCCATGATGAATACAACACAGTATCTCATGTCCACAAAGTACTTAGCACGGCGTTTTGTATTGTCATTTGTTTAAAATGGTTGTGCCATTTTGACAAGTCGAGCTTATAGAACAATTGGGTAAGCGCTTGATCCTACATAAATGCTATTTATTAATATTTTAATAATTATCATTAAGATAATAATTTTCTTTAAGTAAAACCTTAATCAGGATAGAAATTAGGATCCTAAAGTAATGATAGAAAGACATGTACATGTCTACCTTAGCTATAGGCCATGTTGATCTTGTCATTAAAGGAACAGAATAATTTCAGCTCAAGTCATTGACATGATCTCATTACTTATCAACACTTCAGTACATAAACAAGGGACATGTTTCTCACGATTTGGTCTCCAAATCAAGTCCTTCAATTCACTGCCTCGTCTAAGATCATTGAAGGCAATGAAGAAAGCTCTCTCACAATCATTTATTTTCCTTACATTCATGATTTATATATTTCTGTTAGCAAAAGTTCCCTATGTCTTGTTACCATGCTTCAATTATCCAGGAAATTGAACGCATCACAAGTTTCATTGGCTAAACCAATATATTAATAGTTGGCAATAACATCATCTCAATTGACTCAAACTTCAACAAAGAAAATAAAAGATTGTCATGATCCTTGTTATTTGTCGTGTCATTAGACGCATTTACATTAGTCTCACATCATGTACCGCTATATTTATGTTATTTCATTTTTATATAAATAAAGGGTGAGGCATTAATATGAGGTACTCAGTTTTCCTCCCAAACCCCGTAACATGGTATCAGAGCAAAAGAAACCCTAATTTCTATTTCTCTGTCGCTCGATCCCGCACGCCGCTCCGCTCGATCCCGCTCCCGCTCCCGCTCCGCCACGCTCGTTCTCGCTCCCGCTCCGCTCGATACCAGCGGTCGACTTCTTCTGCACGCCTCACGGACAAGACGGCGGCATGCCTCCGCAGCGAGGTGATGTCGACCGTCTACCCTAGATGCGTCGACTCTCCTATCAGCGCCTGCTGCCTCCCGTAGCCCCTACCAGCGCCGCCTCCTGCGGCTTCTACCGTCGCTGCCTCTGCCGGAAGGTTTCTACTCACGCGGCTTCTACTGTCGCTACTTCTCCTGCAACTTCTACTGTCGATGCCTCACCTGCGGCTTCTACTGTCGCTGCCTCTACTGTTCCTCCCTTCCGGCTGCTCCTGCTCTTGTGTTCTGAGCCATGAATTCTACTGTAACAAGTACTGCCCCACCGCCAGTTCCCTCCAGGGATTCCCCTAACTCCTTTCCTCCAAACGCGAAGATTGCAACTACGATCCTTACCTCCTCCAATTTTCAGTTATGGAAGAAGGGGGTTACTATGTCTCTTGCAGGCATCTGCCGTACACACCATCTTACTCGTCTCCCAACCCATGCAGTGGGGAGTACCGAACATGACGACTGGTATAGTGATGATTGTCGCATCTTTGCTCTTCTCCTGAGTTCTATGGATCCCTCCGTCCAGCAAATGTGCAAGAACTGCGACAGCACCAAGGAACTATGGGTCACTTTTCACATGATGTTTTCTCAGGCGAATAACCTCTCTCGTCTGGGTGAACTCTTCCCCAAGATCGCTGAACTACGCCAAGGCGCGTGTCCTGTTACCGAGTACTTTGTCGAATGGAAGGTTATCGCCGATGAGATCTTGGATCTTTGGGAGATTCCCTCTACCCGGGAAGGGCATCAAGCTCAACGTGAACACCGTGTGCTCCTATGGCTATTGAATGGATTGTATCCTCACTTCTCCACAACGAAGACTGAAATGCTCGCCAGTCCTACTACACTTCAGACTGCTAATGTGCACCATCGGTTTACTAAGGCTGGCTCTATAGGTATCTCGTCATCTGCTCTACATACGTCTTTCGGCGAGTCGATGGCTTTTGCCTCACGAGGAGGAGGTAGGGGAGCTAGTCGGGGGGGCCGCTCTGGCCTTGGTCGTGACTCAGACACGCGACATTGTGCTCATTGCGGGCGTCGAGGACATACAAAGGATACATGTTGGCTGATTCATGGGAAGCCAGAATGGGCCTCCAAAACTCCTCCACCTCGGTCAGCACACATGGCTGACTCCACTATTATACCTCTGGGATCGCGCACTGTTGAAATATCTGAAGATGATTATAGGCGTCTGCAGGCTCTACACGACTCACCGACTCCTAGTGCAGTTTTGGCTCAAACCATTCAGCCTGTTTGTACCTCACAACGGTCGGTCCAGTGGCTAGTTGATTCTGGTGCTTCTGATCACCTGACTAGTTCCTCAGGTATCTTACACTCATACAAACCTCATAGTGGAGCCTCGATTACTGTTGCAGATGGTTCCACTGTACCTATCGTTGGGTTTGGTAGCTGCAATGTGACACCTGACATGTCACTCTCCTCAGTGGTGTTTGTCACTCAATCTGCCTATAATCTCTTGTCTATTAGTAAACTTACAGCTGATTTGAATTGTATTGTTATATTCACCTCTTCTAGTTGCATTTTTCAGGAACAGTCGACGAGCCGTATTATTGGTAGAGGGAAGCTGTGTTGTGGTGTCTATGTCCTGGATGAAGTCTCCCACCTTGCTTGCTTTGCGGCTTCCACCGAATTCTTGGATCTTCATTATCGTCATGGTCATTCGTCTATGCAGGTCATGCATCGTCTGTATCCTGAGCTTAGGAAAGTTTCTCATCTCAATTGTGAGTCTTGTTTGTTTGCTAAACTAGACAGAGTTAGCTATAGTTCTCGTCTTGATGTTCGTGCTTCTGCACCTTTTGATTTACTTCATTCAGATATTTGGGGACCGTGCTCTGTTCCTACGTTATTAGGGCACAAGTATTATGTCACTTTCATTGATGATTTTTTTCGTACAACTTGGGTGTATCTAATGAAAAATCGTTCTGAACTACTTTCTATTTTTCAGCATTTCTGGAATGCAATATTTACTCAATTTTCTGTCTGTATTAAGTGTCTCCGTACTGATAATGGTCGGTAATACCTGTCTCGGTCCAGGTCTCTCTTTCTTTTTGACAAAGGCATCATCCACCAAACTAGGGCTGATATCGAGTCGAGTTCGAGCGATTTTGGCTCGGCTCGAAATCGAAATTTTCGACTCGAACTCGGCTCGAAATCGACTCGAAATCGATTTCGAGTCGAGCCGGCTCGACTTGAAATGGTTCGATTCCGAGTCGGCTCGAAATTGAGCAATGTTTCTCTTTATTCCTATTTGACTCAAAAATAAATCGGAAAACGTATAAATTTAGCAAACCAAACACTTAAAGACTTCATTCTTTTTATTTTGATTTAAATTTTATTATTTTTAATTTTAAAATAAGAACATATCAATAAATACATAATATATTTAATTAATTCGAGTTGATTCGAATTATATTTCGAGCGATTCAGGGTTGGCTCGAAATCGACTCGAAATCAAATTCGAGTCAAATTGAATGGACTCAAATTGAGTCGAATCAATTTTAATCGATTCCGATTCGACTCCATTTTCGAGCGAATTTCGAGCGACTTTCGAGTTTCGAATAATATGCTCATCCCTACACCAAACTAGCTGTTCGGCTATCCCTCAACAGAATGGTGTTGTCGAGCGCAAAAATCAGCATCTCCTTGAAGTCACCCGGGCAATCCTTCACCACAGACACGTGCCCAACCACTTCTGGGGTGATGTCGTACTCACTATTGCCTATCTTATTAATCATCTTCCCACTCACATCCTTCAGGGGGAGACACCCTACCACACTCTCTATCCTGACCATCACAGTCACCCCCTTCCCTTGAAGGTCTTTGGGTGTGTTTGCTATGTTCGGGACACTCGTCCCTGTCTCCAAACTTGATTCTCGTGCCATGAAATGCATCTTCCTCGGCTACTCTCGGACCACTAAAGGATATCGGCGTTACTCTCCTGATCTCTGCCGATACATTCTTTCTTCTGATGTCGTCTTCCGGGAGACCGACTCGTATCCCTTTCCTGGATCCTCCCATCCTGATCCCTCTCTTGATACTCTCTTGGTCCCCAGGCATGACCCTGCTCTCATTTCACCGACTGATGTGTTCTCCCCTTTGTGGGGGCAGGTTTACTCTCGTCGCTCTTCTGATAGTACAGTTGTGTCACCACCTCAGCCTACCTCGGTTACTGATGATACGACGACTTTTCCTCTGGAAGACCCGGCTACTTCCCCTACTACCATCACGCCAGCCAGCCCAGAGGTTCCTATTGCACTCCGGAAAGGAGTTCGGGCATGTCGGGAGCAGCCACTCTATGTTAGCTCGTACCAGGGCTTGTCTGCATCTCATATAGTACTGCACTCGACTCTCGATCGATATTGTCTACCCTCTACCGTGGCGGAGGCTAAGGCTCATCCTGGTTGGATGACAGCCATGCATGATGAATTGAACGCTCTCCAACAGAATCATACATGGGACCTGGTTCCCTTACCTTCTGACAAGAAGGCAATTGGATACAAATGGATCTACTTTGTCAAGGTGCATGCGGACGGTTCTCTGGACCGCCTGAAAGCCCAATTGGTTGCCAAGGGTTATGCTCAGACTTATGGCGTGAACTATGACGAAACATTCGCTCTTGTTGCGAAGATGTCCTCTCTTCGCATCCTACTTTCTCTCGCCACCTTCCACCAGTGTCAATTACACCAGTTGGATATCAAGAATGCTTTTCTCCATCGGCTCCTGGATGAAGAAGTGTATATGGAGCAACCACCTGGGTTCGTTGCTGAGGGAGAGCGAACCAAGGTGTGTCGTCTCCTCGCCTCCCTATATGGATTGAAGCAATCCCCTCGGGCTTGGTTTACTCGGTTCCGTGTCGTTGTTACCTAGTTCGGGCTTACCAAGAGTACTAAAGACTCGTCTCTCTTCTATCAGAACTCCTCGGCTGGTACTATTCTGGTACTAGTATATGTTGATGATATTATTATCACAGGCAGCAACTCTGAAGGGATATCAAATCTCAAAGCATTCTTACACTCTAATTTCCAAACAAAAGATCTAGGCACATTGCGGTATTTCCTTGGGATTGAGGTGACTCAAGATGACCACTCTCTTTTTATTTGCCAACGCAAATATGCTTTCAATCTTCTATCTGACCTTGGGATGACTAACTGTGGCCATATGGATTCCCCACTGGAACCAGAAGAAAAGAGTCTTTATGCCGAAAGCAAACTGTTTGATTCACCAGAGAAGTACCGTCGACTAGTTGGAAAATTAAAGTACCTTACCATGACTCGTCCATACATTGCTTGCGCGGTAAGTAAGGTCAGTCATTTCATGGAGGCCCCAATTATGTCTCAGAGGGATTCTGTTCTTCGGAGTGTCAGATATGTGAAGAAGGATCCTGGTTTGTGAATTGCATACAAGAGTCGAGGTCATTCCAATCCAGAGGCATACAGTGATTCTGACTGGGCAGGATGCTTAGCCACTCGAAAGTCAACCACGGGATTCACTATCTTTATGGGTGGTAATCTCATCTCCTGGAAGAGCAAGAAACAAACCACAGTTGTCAGATCTAGTGTAGAGGCAGAATATTGTGTTATGTCTCACACTGTTGCTGAGATCATGTGGGTGAGGCAGATTCTCTGTGAAATTGGGTATCCCGTTCAAGATCTCACTCCTCTATGGTGTGACAATCAAGCTGCAATCCAGATAGCCACTAATCCTGTGTTTCATGAGCACACGAAGCACATAGAGGTCGACTGTCACTTTGTTAGAGAGAAGTATGAAGGTCTTATTTCTCTCAAGCATGTGAAAATCGGTGACCAAGTTGCAGACATTCTTACGAAAGGGGTTACGGGGACTAGAATGAACTATATATGTAACAAGTTGGGTCTGGGAAGTTCCCACGATCCAACTTGAGGGGGAGTGTTATTTGTCGTGTTATTAGACACATTTACATTAGTCTCACATCATGTACCACTACAGTTATGTTATTTCATTTTGATATAAATAAAGGGTGAGACCTCAATATGAGGTACTCAGTTTTCCTCCCAAACCCCGTAACAATCCGAATATCATAAATATTTGATGTTACACTTTTTGAAGTCTCCCCAAAATCTTCGTCTATAAGAAGCTACTAGTATTGCACTGATTTTCAACTGCTGGAAAAGCCATGTATTTAGGCTCATTATTTTGGCTCATATTGGAGCCCACTTAGTTTTAGATCTATCTCACATCGTGTGTTTAGGATTCTTCTCCTCTCTCTCTCTTCCTATATATATGTGTATTCTCTCAAAATGTAAACAAGTTTTTGGATACACAAAGTTTACTTCTTCGACTTTCTACATGGTATTAGAGCTACAAACCGGTCCTTCTGTGTGGTCTTCCATTTCCTAACCGCCACACCTTGTGCGGTCTTCTGCCCTTCCTAACCGCCACTTTTTGTGTGCTCTTCCATTTTTCTAACTGCACCCCTTCATGTCGGTTTACTCCCCCATCTCTGCTGGATATCTTGTCTCTATCTGCAGGGTCGGCGAGTTTGTTCCCTCTTCCGCTTTGCCTCTCCTCGTGTTTTTATAGCCTTAGTTGCTGGGTCCCACTTTCTTGGCCTCGTGCGGTCTGCTTCCTCTATCTGCTGCATTCTGCTCTAACTGCATGTCCTGTTGCTCGGTGCTTGTCCGCGCAGTCTGTGCTTATCCGATGTGGTCTGGCTGCTTGTTCGCTGCGGTCTGTGCTGCTGATTCTGTCTGCTCAGCTTGAACTAATCGTTGTTCGCTGCTCTGTGCCCGTTGCAGTCTGTGCTTGTCCGTTGCGGTTTGTGCTTGTCTGCTGCAGTCTGGCTGCTTGCCTACTGCGGTCTGTGTTGTTGATTCTCTCTGCTCAGCTCGCCTGATCGCTGTTTGCTTGTCTGTTGCCCTCTAGCCACCAGTAATCTTTGCCGCCTTCCTTCTCCGATCGCCCACTCTGTTCTTTCAAATTGCCTTGGTCGCCTTGATTCTTGACCTCTTGCTGCCTTTCCCAGACTGCTGTTTGTCGCATTCTTTGTTGTCGCGGTCTGTTTCCTCTCTAGTCGCGGTCTCGTTGTTGTTCACTCTTGCTCTAGTCGTGGTTTGTCCGTTCATGTGGGTTGTTCGTTCTTGCTCTAGTCGCGATCTAGAAGTTGTTTGGCCGTTCTTGCTCTAGCCGCCACGGTCTGGTTTTACGCTCCTGCAGTTTCTGGATTTTGTTCGCTCTTTCGATCTGTTTCGATCTGTTGCAACTTGTTGTGGCCTGCTGCGACTTGCCGGTCTCTTTTAATCGCTCTGGCAGTTTGCCTAGTCGTCGGGCTTAGTCTTAGTCTGCATGGCTTCAGATTCAATTACTGCTTCCTCTCTTCCTGAACGTGTTGATGTTGTTCCCCTTGAGCTTCGTGATGAACTTCGGATCACTGTCATTTCTCTCCGTGACAAACCAAATTTTGTTGAATGGTTTCACTCAGTTCGTCGTGTTTTGCAAACTAAATGACTCTTTCATCACCTGACCAGGACTCCTCCCATTACTCCTTCTGACGAGTGGATTCGTGACGATGGGCGTGTCCAATCTTGGATTCTCAATTCCCTCGACACCGAGCCGTATTGGATGGCCATGTATCATGAGACGTCTCACACCATGTGCAAGGATCTTCACTCCCTCTACTCTGCCAAGGACAGTCTTCAGCACTTATTCAACATACTTACTGATCTTCAATCCCTTGACCCTGGGGCTACGGGTGACTTTACTTCTTTTGTTACTCGAGCTAAAACTCTTATGGAGGCGTGGATACAGCATCAACCTCCCACCACGGATTTAGTTACACAACGTGTGTAGAGAGAAGCAGTTGGGATTGCAATGATGATGGCTCGTGTTCCTCCACATCTTCATAGTGTTCGAGCTCAGATCCTATCTTCCGTCGTTACTTCGTCCCTCTCGGACGTTTGCTCGATGCTTCTAAAAGTTACTTCATCCCAAGATGCTCTGACTCTATCTATAGCTCTACTCCAGCAGTCCATGGCTACACTTGCTCCTTCTGCTCGTGGTCCACCGGCTCGTGGAGGTCGCCAATCCCGGGGATGGGGCCATGGAGGGCGTACCCTCTTTAAATGTTCTCACTGTGCCCGGGACGGTCATCTTGAGCTCACCTGCTACTGCAAGCATGGTCTGCCTCCTCCCCTTGCTGCTTCAGTTACTATCACATCTCCCTCCGCCACCAGTGAAGAAATTGTTGCTCTGCGTGCTCAACTCCAACAGTTATAAGGGGTGGTTAGTCGCTCCTCTGGATCCGTGCCCTCGATCTCCAATTAAGATATATCTTGTCTCTCACACGGCTCTCACTGGATTGTGGACTCGGGAGTCACGCATCATCTCTCTCCACAGAAGCCACCTCAATACTTAGATTATGTTTATCCCAAGTTCATTACTGTGCCTAATGATGACATGACCCCGATTTCTGGCGCTGCTCATATGCCTCTTACTCAATCTCTCTCCTTATCCTCGGTTCTTCATGTTCTGGGATTCCCTTTTAACCTCCTCTTTATTAGTCGTCTTACTCATGACCTTGATTGTTGTGTAACCTTCTCACGCACTTCGTTTGTTGTGCAGGATCGACTAACGCAGAATATACTTGGTAGGGGGAGGCTGTCAAACGGGTTGTATCTTCTGGATGTTCCTCCTACAGCTCCTTTTATTATCTCCTCTATTGATTGACATCGTCGTCTTGGACATGCTCTTCTCCAGATTCTCAAGAAAGCTCTTCCAGATGTATCTCTTCAGAAGTTTTCTTGTGAATCATGTATCTTTGGCAAATAACATCGTGTGTCTTTTACTTCTTCATGTACTCAGAGCGATGCTACTTTTTCATTAGTGCATTCTGATATTTTGGAACTATATAAAATCCCTAGTGTTTTTGTTTATCATTACTTTATAACATTTATTAATGATTACTCGCGGGTTACCTGGTTGTACTTACTTCGTGATCGTGTCGAACACTCATCGACCTTCCGTACATTCCTTACGGAGACTCGCACTCAATTTTTCACTTGTTTAAAAATTATTCGTGCTGATAACTCACATGAGTATACCAACCGAACATTCTCCAATCTGTGCGTCAAGTTTGATATTATTTATCAGACTTCGTGTGCTTATACCCTTCAACAGAATGGCGCAGCAGAACGAATAAATCGTCACCTCCTTTATGTTGTCAGATCTCTCATGTTTCAAATGTCGGTTCCTCCTCTCTATTGGAACTTTGTTGTTTCTACTGTCTGTCATCTAATTAATCGCATATCCTCGTTTATCCTCCACTTTTGTATGCCCCGTCACTCTCCATTACCCATCCAAAGCTCTTTTCTCTCTCACACCCTGTGTGTTTGGATGTACTTGTCATGTCCATAACCTTGATCCACCAAATGACAAGTTTGTCCCACGTGCTACAAAAGCTATGTTTGTTGGATACTCTCGCACCTAGAAGTGGTATGTCTTCTATTTGCCTACCGACAATAAGATGGTTGTGTCTGCTGACGTGACTTTTCGTAAAGACCAACCATATCGCATCATTCTTACTAATCATCTTCTTCCTCCTCTACCTCGGTCCACAGTTCCCGTTACAACTCCACTTCCACCTCTTCTTTCCACACCTACTACACCACTCGTCCCCTCCAAACCACCTATAATTCGGGTTTACACTGGTCGTCCTCAACAAACTGATGTCCTGCAGCAGCTTCCCTCTACTGGTGTGGTCTCGCGGCTTGTTGATTCGGCATCAACCTCTACGGCTCATCCTTTGGCCAATTATGTATCTTTACATCACCTATCTTCACCTCTTCTTACATTTGCTCTCTCTCCTTCATTTATATACCTAACTCTGTATAGGAGGCTCTCCAGCATCCGAAGTGACGTGTTGCAATGGATGAGGAAATGACTGCTCTCTGGGCAAATCAGACTTGGGATCTAGTCTCTCTCCCTCCTGGACATAGTTGTGTTAGTTGTAAGTGAATCTTTACAATCAAACATGCGGAGGATGGGGCAGTTGATCGTTTGAAAGCTCGGCTTATGACCCGCGGGTTAACTCAACAACACGACCATGATTTTGATGAAACTCTCCCCAGTCACCAAGTTAAACTTTGTTCGGGTTCTGCTCTCCTTAATTGTTCATTGTCAATGTCCCCTACATCAGTTGGATATCAAAAATATTTTTCTAAATGGTGACTTTCTTGAGACAGTTTACATGCATCAACTGCTCGGGTTTTTGACCACGGGGGAGTCTCATGTGTGTTTGCTCTGAAAATCTATCTATGGTCTCAAACAGTCTCCTCAGGCTTGATTTGAGAAGTTCAGTAAGGTCGTTCATGAGGTTGGCTTCAAGAGAAGCTCGATAAACTTCTTCATTTCACTAGTCATCAATCAACCGGGACTGTCATTTTCCCGATCTATGCGGATGACATTTTTATTACTGGTAATGACTCCACGGGGATACATCAAGTTAAGCAGCACTTAGACTCTGTCTTTCAAATCAAAGATCTGAGAAATCTTCAGTATTTTCTTAAACTTGAGGAAGCAAGGCGACCTGATGGTCTTGTCTTATCTCAACGAAAGTACTGCATTGACTTTTTGCAAGATATTGGCCTCTCAGAATGTAAACCTGCGAAAACTCCGATGGAGGTCAACCACAAGATATGTGCTCATGGATCTGACTCGGATTCACTGCTTCCAAATCCTGAGTACTTATCGGCATCTTGTAGAAAAACTGATATATCTAACAGTTACGAGACTTGAAATCTCATTTGCAGTTGGAGTGGTCAGTCGATTTATGTATACTCCACGGATCTCTCATCTTCAGGCAGTCGAACGCATTCTCAGGTATTTGACGACTGCTCCTAAACAAGGACTCGTGTATAAGTCATCTTCCTCTCTTTCTTTTATTGCACACTCTGATGCGGGCTATGCGGGATCGCTGGATGATCGACGGTCCACTACTGGTTTTTGTACCTAATTTGGAGGAAATCTTATCACTTGGCGTAGTAAGAAGCAGTCTGAGGTGGCTCGCTCGTCTGTTGAGGCTGAGTACCGTGTTATGGCGGAGGTTGTGTCAGAACTTACCTGGCTTGAGAGTCCTCTTCGGGATTTGGGAGTTAAATTAACTCTGTTCTGTGACAGTCATATTGCTAAGAATCCAGTGTTCCATGAGCGAACAAAACACATTGAAGTTAATTGTCACTTTATTCGAGAGAAGGTTCAGTTAAAGAAACTAGAATTGGAGCATGTTCCTGCATCTGAGCAAGTTGTTATATCCTTACCAAAGCTCTACCACGACCATTATATCATAAGTTTCTATCCAAGCTTGGTGCCTATGACTTGTACACTCCAGCTTGTGGGGGAGTGTTGGAAAAACCATGTATTTAGACCCATTATTTTGGCCCATATTAGAGCCCACTTAGTCTTAGATTTATCTCACATCTTGTGTTTAGGATTCTTCTCCTCTCTCATTTCCTATATATATGTGTATTCTCACATAATGAAAACAAATTTTTGGATATATAATGTGTACTTCTTCCACTTTCTACATCAACAATAACACTACCTACATAGTAATTGTGATCAGCCACAACAACTTCAATCGACTATGACATTTACATATATAACTATAATTTTGCGACGCGACAAGTTTAGTTAGCTTAAGAAGTTTAGTTAAGGATGAGCCAACCCTAAATCATCAAACCAAGCCATGAAAGAGCTGAACCGTACATATACCATGCCTTTTATGAGCCATTAATTATTTTAGCTGAATTTCTTTTTTTAAAATTAAATTAATTTGAATAATAATAAGGATATGACTTGTTTATTTCATTTAGGATTCAATTATTTTTAGTATGGATAATATAACCCTATATTTATAAATAAGGATCTATGGCTTGTAACTAGAGCGTTAATCATTATTAAAAATTTAATTTAAAAAAATCTAAGAGTTTTTCCTTTTTATGGACGTTTGAGCCGCATGGATAATGAGGATTCACCTTGTGATACTTAAGGACTCACAAACTTCCTGATAATTTGGAAACAATGGCTCAAGATTCTTTATTTGTAGTCCATTTGTTGCAATTTCATTTATCTTATCAATCTCTTTATGTCGCCTTGTTTGAATTTGTGCAAATTACTTAAAGGGGTAAGTAGATTCTGTTGATGTATGGTTAGAAAAGGATTTATTTACACTGGCCGAAAAGGGATTGCTCCAATGATTAGTTATGCATATTCAAGATAGTTCAAAAATAAAAGTTTTGCTTAGCCATTGGCCAAAGAATTTAATCTCTTTCCTTTAATCTAGTTTGCATGGTGATGTCAAATGCGTATAACCATCTATCAAGCATAAGAGTATTTTGTTTTTATAAATATGATAAAAATAAACAAACATCCTATTGTTAGCTGTCACTAATGTATATATAGGAAGTATCAATTTAGTAATACCTTACATAAAATAATATAAAGATATTTCTTATTCTCACATATATACATAAAATCAAGACGTGACAGATATTTATAAAACACAATAGGCTAAGTTCAGGCACACCTTGTGTATGCCTTTTAAAGTTATACCCGATCTAAACTGAGATTGGAATTGGACATAATAAAGACAGACAATTCAGATGAGCCTACACTAAGTTTAACTTGAATAACATGAGCATATTAACCTAAAAAGTGTATCTAACAATTGATTTATGTATATAAGTTGAGTATGTGTCATATAAATTATGATAGGACACCATTTGTTTGCAATCAGTATGAAGCCTATTGTAAAAAGTAATGAATAATAATAGAACAGACATCTAACCTGTTCCACATAGGCCAACAAATGATGTTGAAGCAAAACAGGTTGTGCCCTCTGCAGATGAGTATATCCAGGAACTATCAGCCCTTCATTTTTTATGGCCAGCTTAACTAGAGCAACCTGTAATCAAATGTTTGAACTGAGGTTAAATAGATGGTTTTACCATGCTGCAAGAAAGAGATGGTAAAATACCAGTGCAAGGGGAAAACAATATTTAAAAATAAAGGAGTGTTTGATGTTCACTAGACTAGTCAATGAAAATTTATAAGATGAGTGTCAGCCAAATAAATTATCATAATCATCACTAGCATTCAAAAACCTTTGGGTGGCCATATGAATCCGCCTCCATTCATTGTCGAGCGCAAAGTTAAGAAGGTTGTTCCTTGTTAGCCAAGAAAAATGAAATAAAAGAGCAGATTCATATCTCTCCATCTTCCCATGCTCTATCATCTCTCTTGGAAGTTATACCGAAAACAGACAAAAGTGCATAAGTTTTTTGGCTATGAAAATTGGCATCTACCTAATGGTTTTTGTGCAGCAACCATTGACATGAATATGGGTCGGATTATTTTATTTCCTTGCCAAATAGAAACTAATATTTGGTAAGCATGTTTGGGTACTTCAACAGCAACGCAATCACATTTTGTGGGAAAAATTAATGCCTTAAAATACTAATAATGACCAGTTTAACTGATAAATATGCTTACCAAATGTTAGTTTGACAAGAAAAGTTTGGAGATTTAAGTGTTTGAGTTTAAAGCATTGTTTCATAACTTAAAATTTTGAAGCGTCATAGAGAATTTATGGACAATAAACTGACAAATGAAACCTAACTTCATGGAACAAATTTGGATGGCTAGATGACTAATAAGGTTAAAAATTGGAACATCAGTTTCAACAGTTGGCAAGATAAATACTAAAGAACAAAAAAGGGAAATAAATGCATTTGGAAATGTTAAACATGCCTGCAAGTGTCCAAGCCTTGCATGGATTTTATCAATGGCTTCTCGACACCACAACCTAAGATCGGTCAAGACTTGATCATTTCGACTTCTAGCAGTATCAAGCTTATTAGCAGGTTTGCCGATCATATTAGTGAGTTCTGCTTCTATGTTCACACGAACATCTTCCGTGTCCTTTCGCCAAATAAACTCTCCAGTATCAATTCTTCTTTCAATTTCATCAAGACCAGGCAGTGTTTGGTCTCTGTCAATTGGGGTCATCAATCCCTATTTATGCAACAAAGCTTATGATTACAGTGGGCAAAGAAGAAAATAAAGGATAATAGAAAATGCATGAATTTCAACTATAGACACAATCTTGCAATGCTTAATTATACTACATAAACATGGTCAACCGCTAAGCCAAGAATTTGTGTATGTTTTCACGCTTTAATCACTATGAAAAGGCTAATAAAACTAGAACTTCCACTACCAAAATTTCCTCACCACGCATCTTGACACAAAATCCATATACTGTCAAAAATATCAATTCACCTGCACCACATCCTATGCAAAGAAGAAATTTCTAAAAAACACCGACAGGTAATTTCATCAAACACACTGCTTAAGACAGGAAACAAATCTAACCCTCCGCATGATAAGAATATAAACTTAGAAGTATGCATTGTAGCAAGTAAAAAACAACATTCTTGTAAAATAAAAAATAAACTAATTGCTGCAAATTCATGTAGGTAATGTCGACGAGCAATTTTTTGAAACTAAGTTTGATTGAGCATATCACAAAAAAGTATGAATAGAAGTCAAATTCACTAGTGAAATTGTAATAATATGTTGGGAAAAATACCTAAAGCAAAATTTTAAAGCAGAACGAAAAAAAATAAAGCAGAAATCTTAATACATTTGCGGACAAACTTTTATGAATTTAGGAGCTTTATTTATATTAACTTTGCATTTTGAATTTAACCAGAAGATGGTAATTGCTGAAAGTTGTTTCAACTAAATTTTGATCAATTTTTTGTAAATTTTGATCCATTTTTTGTAAATTTTGATCAATTTTTTTATAAGGTCTGCAGTTTCCTTCATTAAATGGAATTGTAAATCAGAAATTGTGTGCACTAGTATGACCAGAGTAAACCTTAGTAGGCCATTTTAACTTGTAAGCAATCCTGATCAATTTGGAACACAATGTTGTCAACATGATCATGGTGTCTTTGACACCTTTACCCTCCTAATGACCTAATGACAATGTTTATTGAAAATCAGACAAACTTTGGTGCTTTAAGATGCCTAACGGTTCATCATTTACCTGATAATGAGATAATTGACAGAAAATAACATATCAACACAGAAAATTATTAAATTTGGAAGATAGGCTTTTTTATGTTTAGAACACTTTGGTACTTTTAAATTTCACGTGGGACCACTGATTGATCTTGATAAAAGGATAAAATGGTAATTTTGACTTTTGGTCAATCTTGAATCATAGCCCTTTGTAATTGGAAATTGATGGTACGCATAGTTTCATTAGACCAAGGAGAGACTATGGTCGAATTTTGAGGGTTTGATTCAAACCATTGTCATGTTGGTGTATCACCTCTTCAGAGGAAAATTTTAAACTACTTGATGTGTTTTCTTATTTACTTATCTTGGCGGTAAATTTTTATACATTAATTAAATCTTAATTAAGCAATTTAATGCTACTACAACTCCCACTAATAGCCTCCATCACCTAGCTCTCTCCCCACTCACTCCAGCTAAAATTATCCAACTTTGAAGCTCACCCCACTCACAATCATCCATCCCTTCGACCTCAAATGCCATAGAGACCTCCCCCCAGCCTCCAAAAATCAAAACATCTCATCTCATTGACAGAGGTGGGAACGAGAAATAATCAAACCGAACCATTCCCTCCTCCCTCCCCCATGGATGCAATCTAACAACTCCATTGCCCCCTACAAGCGATGGTGAGTCTTGTTCGATCTCTGGGCCATATACCGTAGGATCCTCCACCAACTTGTTCTCTTCAATGGCTAGCTGGAAATTACAAGCTATGAGGGAGGTAAGCAAAACAAGGTCAATGCAACCACTGGAATGTGTGTAGGATTCTACAGATATATATTAGCCATCTTGTCTCAATTTGGGGGGTATTAAAACTAATTTTCCTAAAGAAATTTTTTCATACATATGTAGTAGGCATCCTTTAGTACTTTAAGAGTTATTTTGGGGGAATTTATGGAGGACATTTATATTCGTAAATGGAATTTAGCATGAACTTGTGGCGTATTTTGAGTTTTTGACATGTCTCGCTATTTTGAAAAATTGATGATCTTATAGGCCTTCTTTGGAAAATGAACGTCATGAAAGGTTCCAACATTCTTATCTAACTTATCATTTTTTTATTTTAAATTTTCAAAATCATTTTGACCATCAATTTGATGATCTTGTCACAAATAAATACTGAAAATTTTTCTTTGGGCATTTAAGAAGCCTTCCCATGTTCAAAACCACTTGGCCCTTCAGGAAAAATGTAGATAAATACATAATCTTGCTACCTGAATTTTTTGGGAATATTTGGAAATCACTTTAGTCCTCAATTTGGTGTTGGAAATTGTGTGCACGTTTTAGTCATTTTTGAGCTTTGATAAATTAATAGGTCATGATGGCATGCTTATTTAGGTGTACGACTGCTATGACAAATGTTAATTGCATAGAGATTTAGCCTCAGTTCATTTAAAAAAATAGAATTTATTGCATTTATTCCATTTAATTACAACAACACTCAAGCCTTTATCCCACTATAGTGGGGTCGGCTATATGGATCCTTTGTAGCCACCGTGCCCTATCTTGTGTCATAATCGCACTAATGCCTAATTACATCATGTCTTTCCTTATAGTTTCATTCCAAGTCTTTATCGGTCTACCCCTCCCTCGTTTAACATGCCGAGTGACTAGACTCTCGTAACGCCTAACAGATGTCTCTAATGGTCTCCTTTGTACGTGTCCAAACCATCTTAGTCGAGCTTCTCGCATCTTCTCTGCAATTGGTGCTCCTGTCTTATCTCTGATACATTCATTCCTAATTTTATCCAGTCTCGTGTGCCCACACATCCACCTAAGCATTCTCATCTCCGCAACATCCATTTTTTGCTCATGTACACAATTCACTGCCCAATACTCAGAACCATAGAGCATCACTGATCTAATCGCGGTACGGTAGAACTTTCCTTTAAGTTTTATGGTAATTTAAGATCACACAAGATCCCTGACGCGCCTCTCCACTTCAACCTGCTTGGATTTTGTGTCAAATCTTTACCATGCCTCCGTCTTTTTGAACTATCGATCAAAGATATTTAAACAGTCACTACGGGAAATATCTTGATCACCCAACTTATTCCATTTAATTAATTTGAAAACTATTTTTTGTGCAATTCACTATCTAGACATCATTAGTAGAATCTGACCCTATGAGAACAATATCCAAGTTCATTCAACCTCATTTACATATGTAGTACACTTACCGGGGAGGTGTAGCTCCTGGGAGTACAATTTGAAGCTCAGAGCTTTAGTTAACCCTAACCTAATTGGGTTGTGGTACACCATACTGAGATGATTGTGCATTTCCTAGCCTCAATTCCAGTAATATCAAGTATTGGTTCCCTTAAATTTTGAGATCGGACCTTAATACAGTAGTTAGGTCGTATGGGTTATTTTTGGTGTAAAAGTGAGCACAGTTGAATATTAAATACTTAACAAAACAAAACTGAACTGAAAGATCGTTACGAGGATTATACTAGGCTTTCTATTTGCTGAATGTATGTGAATGTGCTTGTGTGGCGGGATGATGTATTCAGCAGGATAGATGCACACTTGACTGAGAGCTCGGGAAATTGTACCAACTTTTGTTAAGAGTCAATTACGAGACGGTTAGTGTCTTAAATTTGAAGGTTGTTCCCTCAGTGATGGTGACTCATGAGTCCTTGAACCTAGGCCTTTCTTCTTATACTTATGCATCTTTGTTGTCATGGCCTTCAAATGACTAGATCATTGAAATTACTGGTCTCTTGATGTATATGAAGGCCTAATACTGATGTGAGATAATAATCTTAAAAGTGGAGATGACTGATTCACTATCATTGCTGGTCACGATGGTGAGGCCTATGTGGTTAATAATTGTATGGAAATGTTAATGTCTATGTCGACATAGCATATTTGGTTTGATATGAATAATAGTTGTATGAAAATGTTCATATATGAAATGTAGCGTAATACCTAAGGGAATGTTGTCGGTTGCTTTAGTAGTTATGTTGTAAAAGGCACGCCTAAGGATCAAGGCTCACCAGGCTCAGAGGTTTGTGTTTTCGTGCGCCTTATTTGGGCCTTTGGAACATAAAATGCGTGTCTGAGTAAGATTTTAGGTGTAAACTTTTTTTTACAAAAATAAAGAAAGAAATAATATAAGAACTTAATAAATTTTTATTGATTTAGTGTTTGTGAAAAATAATTGTATGTTGGGACTTAAATATGATGCAAGTGACCACATTGATTCTATATTTTAAGATAAAAATGATAGTAATGAATGATTAATTAGTAGAATAGATGAAGTGATGTTTGATGTTGATTTTTTAAAATGGATGTGGTTGTATCTTGCCTTCGTCAGGTGCGCTTACTCCTTGAGACTTGGTCCTAGGCTCCAAGACCCCTTTGCGCATTGGAAAAATTGAAGTGTAGTAGGCTTTAGGAGGGGGTATCTTGAGATCTGTTGGTAGAAGGAAGTGGTTATCGAGCGTTAGAAGGAAGATCAGACACTGGACGGAGGATTTGAAAGACAAAATCGGCTTTGGAGTGGAGGAAATCAGCGAAAGTTGTTGGAGGATGGGCTAGCTGACGGGAGAAAGGTTGCAGTGCGAGTTTGCGAGAGATGTGGTTGTAGTGGAAGACTTGCGATAGGGCAGATGCAGTAGTGTGGAGGGTGTTCGCTGGCAGAGGAGGGCCAGCGAAGAAGAATCCTGAAGTCGCACCAGGGAACAGGTCTCGAAGTCCACCAAGAGTGACCAGCGGTTTCTCAGAACTGGAATCATCCAACAATGCCCCCCACGACAGCATGTCTGCATGTACATATACACAATTAAAATAATACGCTCAAATCGTACGGTTGATATCATTTGACACGATCGGGTATCAAATACAACTCGAAATAAATAAAGTAATATATAAAAAAGACTCGAAACAACCGTCCAGACGCAACCGTGGACTTGGATCGCCTAAACGAGTAGCGGTTCACTGCCTCCTACAAAAATACACATGCGTGTGTTGTATATGTCCATCAACATAGTTCGTGTGAAATCACCTAAAAAATATTGGTTTGTAATGCCTACTTCTCTACTTATACAATAAATTGCACTACAACTATTATCAAATACTTGTGAATGATTGTGAGTCAATATTTGTGAGCATAATGATTGCAAGTATTATATGTTACGATTAAGTGATTTAAAATTCTTTGTAGTTATTTATCTTAGATGAGCTCACCAGACATATCCAACAAGCAATACCTTGGTGTTCATTTTTTGCGGATGATATCGTTTAGGTTGATGAGACGCGCGAGGGTGTAAACGCAAAACTTGAATCATGGCGAGATACTTTAGAAAAGAAGGGTTTTAGGTTGAGCAGGGCAAAGACGGAGTATATGGAGCCTAAATTTAGTAGTACAAGAAGGACAGATGACTTCGTTATTAAGTTGGGTGATCAAGATATTTACTGTAATGAGTGTTTTAAATTATCTTGGATCGATAGTTCAAAAAGGCGGAGGTATTGATAAAGATGTGACACAGAATCCAGGAGGGTTGGTTGAAGTGGAGAGGCGTGTAAGGCTATGTTGCACCGACAACGACACGGGACACGCGATACGACACGACACGTGACTCGTCAATTCTCAAAAAATATCATATTCCGACACGCTGGGACACGTATATTAAATATTCATTTTTATAATTATGAAAATCTTAAAACATTTAACAAAAAATAAAAATTAACAAATATTTAAATAAATTAAGGCATGTTTAAATATTATTCATCAAATATTCAAATACAAAACTTAACAAATGATCAACAAATGATAGAATATTAACACATTACCATTATATATCATCAGTAAAAATAATGGATTCTCATGCAAACTTTTTTCTCGCTTTTAATCCTCTTTCTTCTAGAGAAAATATCTACACCACTAGTAGATTCACTTTCACTACTTGAAATGCTAGAAGGGGGTAAAGGCACTTCCATGACAAATTGTCACTCGTCTCATCATGAGTAGCTAACTTAGGGACACGCCTGTCCGATTGAGCGGGACAAGCGTGTTCGATTGAGCGGGACACGTGAGTCCCGCGTGAGCCAGCGTGTCGGATTTTTGACTCGAGTGTCGGAGAGTCGGACGAGTGTCGGACTCTCCGACACCGACACGTTGGGCATTTTAAAGTGTCGGTGCTTCATAGGCGTAAGGGATCTTATGTGATCATAAAGTACCACTAAAACTTAAGGGCAAGTTTTACCGCACTGCAATTAGACCCGCGATGCACTATGATTTTGAGTATTGGGCAGTGAATTGTGTACATGAGCAAAAAATGGGAGTTGCGGAGATGAGAATGCTTAGGCGGATATGTGGACACACGAGACTGGATAAAATTAGGAATGAAAGTATCGGGGATAAGACAGGGTTAGCACCAATTGCAAAGAAGATGCGAGAAGCTCGTCTAAGATGGTTTGGACGCATACAAAGGAGACCATTAGAAGCACTTGTTAGGCGTTGTGAGAGTCTAGTCACTAGGCATGTTAAACGAGGGAAGGGTAGACCAATAAAGACTTGGAATGAAACTGTAAGGAAAAACATGATTTACTTAGGCATTAGTGAGATTATGACAAAAGATGGGGCACAATAGCGACAAAGGATCCATATAGCCAACCCCGCTATAGTGGGATAAAGGTTTGAGTGTTATTGTAGTTATTTATCACTCACAGTTGTGACAACCTATGATGAATCACCATTATTATGGTTAAGATTTAGTCACCTCCACATAGTGCTCAATTACTTGAGAATCCCTCCTGATGTGCTTATGATGCAGATGTATATAGTTTGTCTTGAATCGCCTAAAAGTATTGGTTTGTTGTGTCTATTTTAAGCATATACATTAAATTGCACTACATTTATCGTCATATACTTGTGAATGAATGTACATCAATATTTGTGAGCATAATAGTAGTAATTATTTTATGTTAATACCATTAAGTGATTCTAAATTTTTTGTGATTAGTCATTTATCACTCAAACTTGTGACAACCTACTAAAAATCTACATTATTGTGAGCTTAAATTCAATCAATTCCACATTGTGCTCAATTATCTGAGAATACCTCCCATCAACCCCCCACCCCTCCCCGCCGCCACCACCCCACCTCACTCCTCATCCTGTTAAAATAAAAATTTAAAAAAAAACCTATCGTTGTGTCATAAAACATAGCGAGCATGTCAACGGACAGGATTATGAATTTATGATCCAACTTGACTACAGATACGATTGAACTAGACGGAAAAAGTAGATTACACTTTCTAACCCAACAACTCTCCAAGATGGGAGTGATCGACATACACTCATATTCATATTTATTGTTTTAGTCACACGCCTCTAATCTTGATTTGGATTCTTCTTTATGTATATATAGAGGTATCATGTAATAGTTATCTGCTTGAATGGAAATAATATTTTATTCCTCTTCTCAACTTTGACTCATCTGCATCCATCACATTGATAAATACAAACGTCACTGCTTAATAAACTTTAGAGTACAAGCCCTTAACACTGTCCTAAATATACTATAATATGACAGGATATTTGGATAATATCTGAATTCATCTCATCGATATGAATACCAAACAAATCATAAAGATATTTGGATCAGATCCGGCTCATGGTTGATTCAATCTGAATCCATCACATTGATAAGCATAAACCCCACCACTCAATAAACTTGGGAGTGCATGTCCCATCATGGCTACAAATATACTCTAATATGAATATTTGGTATTCTACCCTAGTCACATTGCACACTGGTAATAAAAGTTATAAGAAGTAGTGGAGGTTAATAGGGTTTTGAGGTAGTTTATAAATAACATTATATCCAGGTAGACTCAATTTGGAGGGAAAACTGTCCAGATAAGATTACCATAAAAGCATAGATCTTATAAGTTATAACTGAACAAAAATTAAAGTAAAAGGGCCAAATTTACCTTTTTAACAAGATAATCACCAAGAATTGCAGCATCCAGATGCCCAGACGGTAGAGCCTTCTCTATTTTTGCATGATTAAAAGTAAAGTTTTGTGCAAACTCAGCAGAAACTTCCAAAATATCTAAAATTGTTTTGACGCTGTCAAACAAAGGTTCTTTGTCTTCCTGCAACAAAGGACAGAGACCAATACATAATAGTACCAATAAACAGCAAAACTTCAACACTTGTTTAGAAAAAACAAATATAAAATAGAAGTTTAATGGAGGACATACTTGTAGGTCACGGTTGTAGGCTAGCGGGAGCCCCTTGCACAAAACCAAAAGTGTCATAAGACTTCCTATAACCCTACTTGATTTTTCAAGCTCCATTGGATCTGGATTTTTCTTCTGAGGCATGATATTGCTTCCGGTTGAAACCGAGTCATTAGGAGTCGAGAATCCAAACTCCTTTGATCCCCATAAAACCCATTCTTCACTGAGGCTTGAAAGGTGTATAGCAATGATGGAATTTAGCGAAATGAATTCCAAAACAAAATCTCTGTCTGAAACGGCATCAATGCTGGATATTATAGCCAAACATTTAGGGGGAAGTGTATCGATAAAAAGAGTGGAAAATATGAATGAGCACTGGAAATTTACTTTGTTACAAACTATTATTATTTTTAAACTTCATAAAATACTTGAAGCTCATAGTTGTTCTTACACAGAAAATCTCAGACACTCCATGACAATATGTAACACCCCTACCAGTTTGACATCAATTCATAAGCCTGGAAGAAACTTATAATGTGAAGCAAACTAATCAACAGTATAAAATTAGTATCATAACAAGATTAACTAATGTTTAGAGTGGAAATAAATGACAGGAACCAAATTTAATAAAGTACCTCAAATTTTGGAACACAGAGCCAACTAGGAGGTATGAGAGAACAACTCAACATGTACTCCCTGTAATGAAAATCTCGAAAACGGGTTAACCCGCTGGACCACTAATTTGTTCTCCTCTGAATGTCAACGAGGCTCCCTTCCTCAAGTCTCTTCAAGAACCCTAAAAGGATAAACCCAACAAGCACTCATTTTTCCCAATATTGAAGGAACACTAAATAAGTTCTAGGGAGAGGGGAGGTTTACCACTTCTCTATTAGTGGAGGATTTCAAATCTTGAAATGAAAAGTATTGACACTTGAATTGCAAAAAGGCAGTTCATCCAACCCAGATTGTCACACCAATTTCACGGATTAAGATAAGATTTATTGGCACTTCAAAATGACAATTAATATGAGGGCAAGATCTGAATTTTTGAGAAGGGATTGATGGTACCTAAAGAGGGCTTTTGCATAAGGTTGATTTGTCCAGAAATGGTCGACCCCCATCTTGGGATGTCGATGCAAGGAGAAATCCTCGATTTTTGATTGAGAAAAGAGAGAAAATCATCAAACCTAGTTTTTGAAATTTAGGTATGAGGGAGAAGAATTCATTAAACCATTGAAACGGAGGTTTCCTGCGATACACATGAGTAAACGAAGGGGAAAGGTCAGATGCGAAAAGGATTCCTATTAGAGTCGTCAATGGCTGAGGAAATTTCTGGAATAGGAAAACAAAGTCTAAATGTCTGACATCGAGTTATATGATGGAGGAGAGTCAAGGTTCTCACGGAAACAACCAAACGACTGAACGATGGACTCACCCGACCAAACTAACGGTTGGAGAGTAATGGACCGAAGCCAGGAATCGGCAGAAAAAGGGCGTCAGGAGTCCTCTTACAGCAGGAGGCGTCGACAGTAGGTTTTAGCGAGGGAGAAGGTAGTCCCGGCTGCGGTTAATGATGAATCGGGGAGCATTTTGTCGAACGACGAATGGGGAAACCATAACTACTTTCGCACCAGGTCAGGATGGAAGAGTAGGGCATGCGGCGGTTTTTAAAATTGTGCGAGTGGGTGGTGAGCATGTGGTAACCGCATGATGCGTGGTTCAGGGGCTCACGACATGTCGAGGGGGCAGAAGTATACCGTAAATGGCTTAAAAAAGAAATTTTCTTAATTTACTAAATATACCACTCACCAAAATGTCTCTTAATTATGAGTGTTAGTCCCCTTTAAAATTTCAAATCACGATTCCAATAAAACATGTAACACCTTCCTATTTCATGAAATTAAATAAATTATACAAAATCTTGATCGTAGGGAAACTAATCACCTCGACGTCATGATAGCGCGAACAAGATACAGTCGTGATAGGACCGTGGAATTTTAAAATTATTTTTGTATTAATTATTACGGATGTTACACAATATGTATGAATATATTGTCTGGGCTTTTATGGCTTAGTAACAGCATTGACTCCGGGGATTTTGTGTGGGAAACAAAATAGTGAAAAGTAGGAAGTGGTGATAACTAAAAGAAGGTTGGAGAAGTTGTATGGCTGGGAATAAACCTGATGGTATTTAGTCTTAATTGTGTTATAGAGCAGAGGAATGGTAGGGTTCCAGTTCTCAGAGAAAATGACATTTGTAAATGATCAAACTTATATTTAAAAAACTTGGTCAACATATGAAATGGACGGTTGAATTCAGGAATAACAAATTGGAAAAATAACTACAGCACTGGTAGTTTTATTAGTACAAAATTCATGTTGGTATTTCTATTCAGAATCAACCAAAAAATCCCTTTTTCTACACAATTGACAATTTTAAGGAATCCACATTACTATCCTCTTAAAGAAATATGCACAATCTTCAAGGTCATGCTAAACTAAAAGCATTTTAGTTTAATATAATCCAGAAAAAAAAAACAAATGCACTTGAAGTATAAATGGAGTGGCCCATGGAAAAGCATCAAAATACCTATTCCTCATTGGTGCTGTAAAGCCCAAGTAATTAGAAGTCATGAACCTATCTATTGGAAGTCCAGTACCAGCCAATGCACAAGAACCAAGAGGACAGAAATTCATCCGATCCTTGCAATTGATCAATCTACCAATATCATGGTCAAGCTGAAAGAGAAAAGTAGATGGTTTATACTATATCAAAATCCAATTACAAAAAACATGATAGACCACATTAAAAGAACCATGATATAATGATGAAAATGTACTTTCAAAGAAGAAACTAAGAAAGTGATGCAGGACGGAGCCTACAATTTGCGCGTCTGTCGGCTTTTTCTAGGAAATCCTAGTGCATGCAATGTTTGATGAATTTTTGCAACGATATTTGAGCAAATATTGCACGAACTTTAAGAAATGAGCAACTTTATTTTTTTTTGTAAAGCAATAAAATATCTATTTTGTTTCAAAATGAATTTTTTAAAGAAAAATGATTCAATTCAAAATCCGGGGAAGAAGATTACCAGCTTCAAATCTGTTCCCCTTGTCGTAGCAAACCGAAAATCGTGAACTCCAAATACTTTTCCGATTGGAGTTTTAGACGTAGCGTTTGCTGACAAAATCCAGACGAAAAATCAGCAATGAATATATTTACCTAAAGAGAAAATGTAAACACACACAAAGGAAGGGGAAAAAACAATTACCCACAGAAAGAATTGTCTTTCTGCAACCGAAATCGACAGCGATCCTGCGAGAAATTCCTCGTCACATTGGATCTCCCGCTCCGAGGTCGGCCGCTAACGCACACGGGCACCACAGAGAAAATTCGCTCACTCTCACACTCAAGCGGCTCAATGAAATCTCAAGCACACAAAATTTCACTTCATTGTTTCCCGGGTCAGTAAAACCAAACATCACACTTTCTCCCTCTCACAAAGGAAGCAGCTTTCCAAATAGAGCTTTTCACATTCAATGTTCGGAAACAATTACAACTTCACAAGCTACAAGCTTCGATTTCATAAACATTCAACAACTGAACTCTCAAAGCACGGCAATCTTAAGTTTCTACTGTTCATCGTCACTCTAAAACGGGATTCACAAAACCAAAGCAATAATATCCATCTCCAATTCAACTCTACATCAACACAAATGGAAGAACACAAGTTTCTTCAATAATCAACCACACCAGGGCTCACAAATGGAAGAACAAAGCAATCGAAACCTCTACTGAAACTTGAAAGTCTTTGATTGCAAGGGTAGTTAAACACCTAGAGGTGGGTGAATAGGTTTTTAGATCTTTTTAAGATTTTCTTTGACTTTGTGTGTTTTAAGGTCTGATGTGATTAGATTAGTTTTGCTTTCAAGAAAATCACACACAACACACATGATATTTATAGTGGTTCCCCAGATTATGGGTACGTCCACTGTCACTCACCTTTCTAACAGTTTGTTAGACAAGACACTCTCTCCAAAACTCGGCTCCTAAGAGCTTACAACACAATCCCGCGGGACCATTCAGTCTCCTACACGACCTACAGCTCGGGCACAAAGCCCTACAACTCAATGATCAAAATATCACCTACCTCAGGCCAAAAGGCCCTACCACTCAGGCTAGGAGGATAGCCCTACCTCAGATCCAAAGGATCCTACCACTCAGGCACAAGTGCCCTACAACTCAGGTCAAAGCCCTACACTCAGATTCTAAACAGAATCCTACACTCAGATCTATATAAGATCCTACACTCAGCCTTTATAAGTAGGCTTACAACTCAGATCTAAAAAGTTCTTACAGAAAAGTAGATTTGTTGATGTTGAATAGACAACAGAGCAATGATCTTTGTGTCTTCCTCCTTCTGTCCTGAGAAAACTCAGTCCAGATTCCTTCTTCACAGCTCCAGAAAAATAGTCTTCAGGGTAAGCTCTGCTTGGGCTGTGAAGTAACTGCAGCAGGGGTAGGCCTTAGCTGCTTTTGTCTCAGAGAAATATCTCTGACCTTGTTGTTGCATGTGTTGATAGCAGCAGCTAACTTGATGACCTTTTGGATCAGTTGATTTTAACTTCCGCTTCGAGCTCTGCAGCAATTGCGAGGAAGAAGTTTCACTGCTTTTTGAAAAGACAACCCTAAAAGAAATCTTTTTTTTTCACCACCGATCTCATTCCTTTTATCATCTGCCGTCCAACAGCTCTTTTGACCCGTGGCGGCCGTGGGCCCCGCTTTAATTGTAGATATATAGCCTTCCTTTTACAGAAAAGCCTTACAGCTGGCCGTCGGAGCCATTAGTGGTGAATTCCAATTTTCCCGCAATGAATTTGAATTCTGTTGACTTAGGTTGACTTTTGCTGACGTCGGCATTTGTGTACTTAGCCAAATTTTCAGATTCAATCCAGGCATTGAGTGAACTGACTTCACTCAGCGCATCTGGACTTAGCCAAATTCTCTGCATCATCAGGCGCTGAGTGCATTGAGTTAGCTGTCTTCACTCAACGCCTCTGGACTTGGACAATTCTTCTGCCTTGCTTAGGTGTTGAGAGCGTTGAGTGAATGGCCTTCACTCAACGCTTTTTGACTTGGCCAAACTTTTTGTGCTGTCAGGCGTTGAGTGCGTTGAGTGAGCCTTCATCACTCAATGCACCTGGACTTAGTCGATTCACTGATTGTCAGTCTTCATGCTGAGGCGTTGAGTGAACTGGCTTCACTCAATGCTTCTGTATTTAGCCGCAACCTTCTGTATCTGTTAGGCATTGAGAGCGTTGAGTGAGCCTTCCTCACTCAACGCTTTTGTCTTTAGTCGCATCTTTGAAATCTGCCAGCAAGCTGAGGCGTTGAGTGCGTTGAGTGAGCTGTACTCACTCAACGCATCTGGACTTAGACAGATTTTTCTGTCTATCTTCTTTGGCTTTGACAGAATTACCAAGGCGTTGAGTGAACTGGCTTCACTCAACGTTTCTGCACTTAGTTAATTTTTCTTTGACAGATCTTTGTGGCTTTGACTAAAGTAGCTTGATTCAACGCTTCTAGCTATATGGCGTTGAGTGAGTTGACATCACTCAACGCCTGTGGACTTGGCCATTTTTCAGTTTTCCTTCTTCTTAAGTTTTGACTGCATAGTCTTCACTCAGCGCTTTTTGTTATATAGCGTTGAGTGAACTGGTTTCACCCAACGCTCGTGGATTTAGTCATTTTTCTTCACTGCCAAGGCAAAAGCTTTGACTGGCTGGTCTTTACTCGATGATTTTACTCATCTGGCGTTGAGTGAGCTGTCCTCACTCAACGCCTGTGGACTTAGTCGATCTTCTGCTTGCCACTGCTGAGGCTTTGACAAACACAGCTTTACTCAGCGCTTGTTGGCATCTGGCGTTGAGTGAACTGGCTTCACTCAACGCTTGTGTACTTAGGCGATTTTCAGCCTTTCCAACATCCTTCTTTGTCATCTGGCGTTGAGTGAACTGGCTTCACTCAACGCCTGTGAACTTAGACAGATTTTTGTCTCTCTAATCCTCAACCTTGTGACCACCTATCACAACCACTTGGAATGTCTGTCCAACCTGCATGCATGAACTTAAACATATATCAAATACAACCATGTGTATATCATTAATTTGTTTGACTTCTACAAATCTGAGACATTATGAGCAATGAACTCAACATTTATTAACAACAACTACAGAAAATCACAAACGCAAATAGCAAAGAGCTCAATCTCGGTAATAGTTTCTAAACTTCAACATTCATCAATCCCAAATGATTACAGATCTCCCACTTTTATAGGGTCTTTAAAAAAATGAAATCAAAAAACCTTACGCCAACCGCTGGCATTGTGGAAGAGGCGGCATGGCTGAGTCGGAGAGGAGGTCGTGGCTAGACATTGTAGCAGGACCGGTCGTTAGACGCGCCTGGGACGCCGTCGTGGCTGGCGGTTGGAAGACGATGGTCGTGGCTGGTTCGTTAGGCGGAAATCTTTTGTGCAGCGGCAGAAAAAATGGAGCGCGGTTTTTGGAAGCCCTAGCGTGCATCCGCAGTAATCGGGGCTGAGGAAGGACCAGTTCTTTAATCGGGCCAGCTCTTTAATGCCTTCAGTGATCGGCTTTTTAATGTTCCTATGGACCGAGCCATTTCTTCTTGGATGGGTTCATTTGGGAGAAATAAATAAACTAATTGAACGACATACAAAAAACACAGCTACGCGCGCAGGAGTGCAATTAACAAAGTTCCAATCATAAAAAAACAATGACAATAACAAAATACAAAATAACAAAAATTGAAACGCAATAATTAGGGTCGGTAAAGGTCCAGTGGGGAGCAGCGTCGGGAACTTTTGCGTCGACCTGATCTGGGTGGTCTCCACCAGAAAGCCTCTGCATTAAAATTAAAGCCAGTGTGGATAAAGGACAGCCCGGTGCACAAACCATCCCCACGCAGCGAGGGTCCGTGGAAGGATCCAATATGGATAACACAACAACAACACTCAAACCTTTATCCCACTATAGTGGGGTCGGCTATATGGTTTTTTGTCGTCATTGTGCCCTATCTTTTGTCATAAGGATAATAAAGAAAAATTACATAAGTATCAGTTCATGAAGACTTACGAGGGAGCACCAGTCGATCAAGAAATAAAGAAAAACATGTATTAATTGTTTGGTGGATATAAATAAGGCCTATTAATTTCACCAAAAACCCTATCTGCCTCCATCCCTTGTGCTTGTCTATCGGATTTTGTCTCACCGAGGAGCATGTTGAGGCATGAAAGGAGAAAGACACAAAGAACAATGAGCACATATTGTCCTTTGGGGCTTGACAAAAAAATGATCTGTTATTAGATTGTGAAGGTAAAATTGTCTTGGTTCACAACCAACAAATGCTGGCCTCCACTACTGAGAGTGTAGCAACATGAAGAGGCGAAATGAAAAGAAATAATAGTTATACATTCAAAACAACCAATAAGCAAATATGTTTAGCTTAATACCAACACCAGCACATACCTCCTAACAAATGAACACATGCCTACCAACTACTCAGGTATCAAGGGAGGCTACTGGGTATAACACACTTCCAATCCATGATCAACACACTCGGTGGTATCTGACATGTATCAAGATGAGCATGTGCTCAATAGAATATGTTATTCAAGCTGATATCACATTGATAAAGCTACAATTGCACATGAATGCACCTAAGCTGACTGAGTAATTTCTGCCATCTAGAATAAGCTTTGTTTATGATTTGTAAGGTATCGTCAAGCCTGGCAACCAGGCAACGCTAACTTTGATCGAGCAAGTTTCAGTTTTCAAATAGAGTCGAACTTGTGAAAGGGACAACATTGATAAAGCAATAATTGCACAATGCACCTATGCTGACTGAGTAATTTCTACCATCTGGATTAAGCCTTCTTTATAATTCGTAAGGTATCATCAATTCAGGCAATGCTAACATTGATGGAGCATGTTTCAAATAGAGTCAAAGTTGTGAAACGGACACCATAGTTGATAGTCCACAGAAAAAAACTGTTATGAGCCCTTACACTTTTTAGCCCGCTCTGTAACAAGGCCGCGGCTCATACACCCCAACCCCTTTCTGCACGTGTTCTCGGTGCGGCGGGTTGTTGAGACCGGGGCTCAATCCTCAGACCTCCTTGATGTAAGCTCTTAACGCCGGCTCACATCACCAACTGAGCCGCGGATTAGTTGGTGATGTGAGCTGGCGTTAAGAGCTCACATTAAAGAGGTCTGGGGATCGACCCCTGTCCTCAACAACCCGACGCACTGAGAACACGTGTGGAAAGGGGTTGGGGTTATGGGTCGCGGCCCTGTTACAGAGCGGGCTAAAAAGCGTTCGTAACATAAAAGTGCACTTTTATGATACGACCCATCATGGGGACTCCGGAGCTCAGCACACCCGGGTACTCCACTGCTCGGTCTGCTAGTGGACCCGGCACGGTGCTCCATGCACGGACCCAGCAATGAATCGTATCAAGGACGCGGCGCATACACCTCAACCCTTCTCTAGTGGGCTACTCGGAAGCTTCACAATGGATCCATAGCTGGCCCCACATGGCGGGTTGTTGAGGTCGGGGCTCGATCCTCGTACCTCCTTGATAAGAGGGGTTTGCATGCCCCTCTCATCACCAACTGAGCCGACTTCGCCCAACCATTGTGGAATGCGACGCCTAGGGACTCGGCTATGGCGTCGTTCTCCAACAAGAGTGGAATCTGATAACTTATTTCAGTTGTTAGACGACCATCAATCATCGCAAATTGTCAGCCTACGAACAAGAACTCATTGAGCACGCCAAAGCCGTTCAACACTACAGCTTAAAGTACTTGCTCGAACAGCGGCTATCGACGGTGTCGCAACAACGATGGGTGAGAACTTCTCGGCTTCGACTTCCAGGTGGAATACAAGGCCGGTGTGCTCAACCGCATCGTCGATGCTCTTTCTCTCCGCGACAACCCATCCTCGGTCGCACTCCTCGTCATCTCCTTTCCCACGGCAGATCTTCTCTCCCCGCTCCACCACGAAATCCAACAGTCTCCCAGCCCTTCTGAACTCCTCCATCGGGCGGCAACGGGCCTCACGGATCAGCATTAGACGGGGCGCGATGGACTTATCTTCTACAGAGATCATGTGTACGTGGACACGGCATCGCCTCTCATCCCCACCATTCTAGAGGATGTTCATTCTCGTAGTGACGACGGTGTTCACCGCACTCTCCAACTCCTGCGAACGGAGTTCTATTGGAAAGGGATGTGAAAACATATTCATGATTTCATTGCGGCTTGCGCAGTTTGCCAAAGAAACAAGACTAATCATCTCCTCCCTACGGGACTCCTCCAACCCCTACCGATGCCCACACAGATTTGTGCGGACGTCTCCATGAACTTTATGGAAGGGCTGCCATCGGTCCGCGAGAAGTCGATCTTGATGGTGGTGGTCGATCCGGTTCTCCAAGGGGGCCCATTTTATCACCTTACCTCGCCCGCTCGTCGCCGAGAACGTTACCCGAATACTCTCCCAATAAATAATTCACTTACACGGCATGCCAGAGACTCTTGTTTTGAACAGGGATAAGGTGTTCACAAGTCAATTTTGGAAGGAGCTCTTCTCACTCAGCGGTACCGAGCATGCCTTTTCTTCCGCCTACTACCCGCAGTCGGATGGTCATACCGAGGTGGTCAACCGCACCCTTGAGATGTATTTGCGTCACTGGTGATCGTCCTTGGGATTGGCCACGCTGGCTTCCGTGGATAGAATATTGCTACAACACCGCATACCACACGGCATTGAAGACTACGCAGTTCCGCCTCATCTATGGTCGGGAACCTCCACGCCTCCAGTCTTATGTGGGCGGTTATGCTCGCTTGGACGTTGCAGACCGCAAATTGATCGACCGCGATGAGTTTTTGCGAGCAGCCCGGAACCCCCTCTTCCAGGCCCAACAGCGCATGGCAGTCACCTACAACCGTGGCCACCGTGATCTTACTCTTGTCGTCGGCGATTGGGTTTGGGTGCGGCGCCGCCCATTCCATCAGGTGACTGCTATCCAGACCGCCTCCAACAAAATGGGTTCAAAATACTTTGGGCCCTTCCCGATTACAGAACGCATTGGCGACGTGGCGTACCACGTCAACCTACCTCCGGAGGCGCGCATCCATGACGTTTTTCAACGCCATTTGCCTTAGAACATTTCTGGAAACTGCTGGCGTCGAGTGCGTTGAGTGCACTCGACGCCATTCGACGACCTATGTTGTGGCGTTGAGTGGACTCGACACCACTCAACTCCATTTGACTTAGAAAAATGTCTGGGATGAATGGCGCCGAATGCGTTGAGTGCACTCGACGCCATTAGCTGAAAAACGTCGAGTGCGTTGAGTGCACTTGACGCCACTCAATGCTTTTACTCAGGATTATTCGGGGAGCTGTGGCGTCGAGTGCGTTGAGTGCACTCGACGTCACTCGACGATTCGTCGAGTAAGGAAGGTATACTCGACAAATTTGCCTTTGAAACTGTTGTACTTATATGGCTTCGAGGGGACTCGACGAATCACGACGATTTGTCGAGTAAGGGTATAATACTCGACGATTCGTCGAGTAAGAGCTGCTTACTCGACGAATTTGAACTTAGAAGATTTTCCGCCACGGTTTCCTGATTCATGTACACGGTCTGAACCGGATTTTCGGGAATTGCGCCAAAACGATTGTATTGTACGCGTCTTTTCATTATGACACATTTAAAGCAATAATAAATGGTCCAATGAGGCGGTGACACGTGGCGGAGTGACTCAACCTAATAACTTATTATAAAGAGGAATAATCGAACCCTAGCCGTCACAATCTTTCACCTTGCTGAGCTGTAACCGTGCGAAACCGTCGAGAGGGAAACAGATCACCGGAGTCGGATTCTGGAGAAGGGTCGATCTATCTTTTCGGGAAGAACAACGCCAACAAGGGAGAAGATGTCGCCGAGAAGAATAACGAGGTCCATGGTCGGAACCGCCAGAAACAAGGTGTGTTTCCTACTCTCTCACTTGCTGCTAGATTTGTAGTTATTTTCTAGGAGAAATGTCGACTCAAAGGAGTTTGACTTGCAAGATGAAGATTTCCTAGGAAGGGACCATGCTAGGGCCTCGCCCTAGAGGTTAGTTGTCTTCAACCTCTCCTCTCTATGTCAAAATGGTGGATTTGGTTTCGTGAAGAAGCATGGTCCTATGAGGGTGAATAAGGGAGGAGGAAAATCTGTATTTCGTTCGGAAGAAATATCTAAAGGAAGGAAGAAGATGAACCGATGTCGTTCCTCTTGCTTTAAGATGCGTGCAGAAATCTGTTTTCTGTGCGCAGCGAACTTCAAGGACATTTTTGGGTATGATACGGCAAGATCTAGGCTTTCGCCTAAACACGAAAGTCATATCCCTTGGAAAGACCTTTCCAACGGATGGTTACACATTTTAATATGAGGTCTGTAGCCTCGGGAAATTCCAATCGAACTTGATGGGGCTGATATGTTATACGTGCAGAAATCTGTTTTTTGTACGCAGCAGACTTCGAGGCGGATTTCAAGTACTTTACAGTCTGATCTGGGTGATGGACTAAATACAAAAGTTGTAGTACTTGGAAATACTTTTTCAACGGATGGTTATATGTTTTCATACGAGTCCTGTAGGCTCGGGATGCCCAGTCAAAGTTATTGTACAGTCAAGTCTTACTTATAGGTTGCTCTCGGGTTAGTGTAGAATTGGGTTTGAACTTGGTAGAGAAGTCATAGTAGATTACGGTTGAGGTTTGCATGTGGTTTGTTGAACTTAAACTATTGATGATGGTGCTAAACAAAAGATTGAAGAGATCTAGTTGATAGATCTTTAAATAAACAAATGGTTTGGTGAAACACGTTGTGCAATTGACTTGGTGGAGATTCATAATCAAATGAATGGAAAAGTTAGTGAACATTTCATGTGCATGTGGAATATCAGGATAGTTTATGAATGCTTAATTTAAGAGAGTATTGTATAAAGCTACTGCATGATTATGTGGGATATTGGTTAAGGAATGGATCTAATAATCCACTGCTTAGAGATGAGTCTCCCTACGGGTAGCAGTGTAGGATTGGTATGTTGTGCTGGGTGGCTTGCCACTTGTGTAATTAATAAACCCTGGTGTGGTATGGAAATGTGGAAGGGTTGGAAATGCGTGTATGTTGTCGCACTAAAACGATGTGTTGATAAGGGACTCAGTGTGGAGCCCTCATATGTGAAATGCATGCGGTGTGAGTTGACACGCGGTGTCATAATCCTGGGTTAAGGATAGTGTGGCAGGTCTACGGGCTCGTCAGTCGTCACACCGACGAGAGTTGAGTGATAGACTTTGGACAGTTTGGATGTGTCATCGGTGCTCATTCCCGAGGCCCTTTCCGTGCCAGTGGACGGTTGGACTTTGGGCTCCTTCTGTGCCACAAAGATAGGCCAGCGTAGGGATACGTTCTTGGTGCACATCTACCCGAGACCCCTCTGAGCCGTAGTACGCATGTAAGCTTTGTTGTGTGATCTTAGCGTTGAAACGTACGGAAGTCTAGGTTTGGTAGTGTGGATGCTTCCCTAGTAGTCGAAAAGTCTGTTTCACTGTCACCGTCTGGCCATGACGGATGGCGCCTGAGAGGTTAGCTAGCTGTTCGAAAAGTGGGAACTACAAGTCTGTATTGACATAGTTATTGCATGTGTGTGAGCATGGGTGAGTCATTTCATTGCATTCATAACATCGAATTACATTACATACATAAAATCCTTATTCTATAAGTTTGTATAGGCACTGTTATATGATGAGTTACTTTAATATTGAGCCGATCTTTAACTTATATATCTGTATGGACATTTATATAAGTTAAGTTACTTTCTGTTGCAGATTACCTGCTTTTGGATTGTTATAATCGAGTATAACTGCTAGACTAGAATGTTGATGAACTTGCTATACTTCATTGTTGTTTCTACTCACATGATATAAATATATATATTCTCCACCTGTTTGTACTACTGCTTACATACTTATATTATACCCTTGTACTTTTCTCTGCCTGGTGTCTAAGAGTCGTCGGGGGAGCGGATGTGATAGCCACTTAGTCTTTTTGACTAACGGTTGTTACGTCTTCCTTTTTAGGAGGAAACCCCGCAGATAAAGCAGCAGCAGGTTACACAGGAGGGCAGCCAGGCCAGGACGACGGGGCCTGAAGTGACGGTACCATCGCTGTCGTCAGTGACTGATGTGAGTTTTGAGAGACTCATTTTGTAGTCGTTTGACATTACGTACTCTGATATTATGGAAGCCTTTGTTGCTTCTTTTATTTGTTGTACTTGAGGACTTTATTCTGGTGTGTAATTTTGACTTATGTTTTGGTGCATCCTCCGTCACCTCCAATATTGCATGATGTCACCTTGCGTCATGAAACTTTATTATGCTTTCTATTTTTATTTATGCATATTTTTTTATGTATTCCCTTCGCGGCACTCTTGTTTGCTTGAAATTACTTGGCTCGTTGAGTTGACCGTCCGACGAGACCTTAATAAAAAGGTTCGGTAATTTTGGTAGTTAGGACAAAACGGGCAAGCTCAAAATTATTTAAACACATAAATTTAAATTTAGTATGTTTTGAATTTATGAGGAATTATTGTTAAGAGGAAAAAAAATCCTTATCATTTGGCAACACAATAAAGTGGGAGAATACAATCATTCTCATTTTGGAATAGTCCCCTACTTGGAAGAAAATAAAAGAAGAAATAAAATTAATGTTTAAACCTATTAAAAGGGGGGACCATGCCACTGAATTGGGGAGGCTGGACAAGAGTAGAGAGAGACGAATCATCGTCTCCCTCTACAGTGCCGGCCGTCAAATCCCGACATCTCCTTCTGCTAGATTTCGCGAAGCCTCCGACGGCCCCGCTACGCCACGCCTCACGACCCGCCGTCGAATGCAACCCTATTTCCGGCGGGCCACTGTTTCTCTGCGCTGGCCTCCCGACTCGCCGACGACTGCGGCTCTGCGAGTCAAATACGACGGGCCACTGGTTCGCCGTTTCGACCGCCGTCGACTTCGACCCTACTTCCGGCGGCCGCTACTCCCAGTGCCGACGACCTGCAACATCACCAGTCGATTCCTGCATCTACAGCAGCACCGAATCGGCCGACGGTCAAGCCCTCGCCCGATAGGGAACAGGGACAAAGCCGACCAGACATTATTTTTCGGTTTGTTCTTGCCCGTCGAGTTGGACTGGGTCAGACTCGTGTGGTAACTAAACTCGCCCCTTGCTCTTAACTGTTAGTTTTAAATTTATGCAATCATTAAATAATCACGAGCTTGCCCCGAACGTTCTTGCGTCTTAGTTACCGTTTAATTCATAAATTGTTCTTGCGGGTTAAGCTTGTGAACGTCCAAATCCAGCCACGGCTCGAACCGTTAGCGCTCGCAAAGTTTTCTAAATAACAAATAACAGTTTTGTGAACTTTATTGGTAAGAGTAGTTTTTTCGCTCGAACATCTCGATTTGGCCCGCCCGGCCCTCTTTTCAAAATTAAAAATCCCTTAAATTTTCGGAACTCTGATAAATAAATATATTTTCTATAAAATATTGACTATTTTGAAACCCTAAATTTGAGGTTGCATCACTTTGGTATCAGAGCAATTCGATTCACTTCTACCATAGATCGGTCGATCTAGCGAATTTAATTTTTTTATTTTAAAAAAAAAAAGAATTTGCTTTTCTTAAATATTTTCTCCCCCTCGGGAAAGATCTCTCAAAACAATAAAATTTTATATAAATTTAATTTTCCAAATTTTTTTTGATGGAAAAACGGGTCGATCAATTAGAGAATAGTGTAGGAGACTTGGCCCGACGCATGAGTGATTTAATGACAACGGTCGAGACGCTCACCACCGGTATGGGTAGTGTCACGCATATCATGAACGGACTGCGTACTTCGGTTAATAATATTGAAGGAATCTTGCACGCCAACCGAACACCTGCACCATTGGCCGAAAACATCCCTGACCACAGGCCTCGGGAACTCGCACACCCCGACCCGGAAGCACATAACGAACCACGTCACCAACCCCATTGGGACATGGGAATCAAGCTGGACGTGGGTGATTTCGAAGGGTGAATAGAGCCCGAGAGTTATCTGTATTGGTGTGATAGGATGGATCGTTACTTAGTTTGGAAGCAATTGCCTCCAGCTAGGCAAGTAGAGTACGTCGTCCTTAGGCTAAAGGGGTCTGCCTTAGCCTGGTGGGAACAATTAGAGCGCACCAGATTCAATTTAGGTTTACCTCTCATCACCACCTGGAACGAATTTAAGGCCCAACTTAGAAAGCGCTACGTGCCCCATGATTATCTACATACTCTATATCGTAGATTCCATAATCTACGACAAGAAAAGTCAACGGTAGATGAGGACACTGATGAGTTCCTTGTCCTACAATCGAGGCTAGATCTTCGTGAGGACGATGATATGACTGTATCTCGTTATCTTAATGGATTACGCTATTCCATACGGGATCAACTAGAGTTGCACGACTATCGCGATTTAGGGGAAGTATCTAGTAGAGCCCGTAGAGTAGAGTCACTATAAAAGCGCGCATCCGGAGTCAGATGTACGGATAAGTCTACCACAAGTGTCACCACTACCACCGCTGCTAGGATTTCTAATTCCCCGCACCCTCCCATCACTACTGGGACTCCGACCCCGTCCACTATCCCTCCCAAGGGTAAGGAGATTATTGGGGCTAAGCCCAACACTGGAGTATTACGATGCTTCAAGTGTATGGAGCCCGGGCACAAATCATCTGAGTGCCCGCGACGCCACTTTGTCGCTATCATCGACTCCACGGATGGACGTGAGCCTGAGTATGGAGTTTACGTGACTGAGTTTCACCCCGAACTTGAGAACGAACACGAGACTGAGAATGTCATAGAGGTGGAAGGAGAACAAGCCGAACACTTAGGCTCTGTTTGGGAGGGCTTATTTTCACCGGTCAAGCGGTCACGACCGCATGAACCGGACCTTAATTAAGGTCTGGTTCATGCGGTCGTGACCGCTTGACCGGTGAAAATAAGCCCTCCCAAACGGAGCTTTAGTCTGCGTCTTGCGATATAGCCTGATCACCCCTAGTGAGTTTACTGAGGATGATGACAGGAGACACAATATTTTTCGCACTACTGCGCGCATCAAGGGACAGTTTTGTTCTATCATTATCGATAGCGGTAGTATGGAAAACTTTGTTTCTCAGTACATGGTTAACATATTAGGACTGGATTTGCACCCGTTAGAAAAACCCTACAGCTTATCCGGTGTCAATAGTCACTTGACTATGTCCGTCACTCATTATTGTCCAGTAGAGTTTTCTATAGGAGGAACGTACTCGGACAGAGTATTATGTCATGTCGTTGCTATGGATGTCTGTCACATCCTTCTAGGGAGAGCTTAGCAATATGACAGACATGTCATGCAAGACGGCACGAGAAACTCTCATTGCTTTGAACACCACGGGCACAAGATTGTTCTTTTATCCCAGAAGAACTGTCTTATCCCAAGAGAACGTGAGAAGACCTACACGACTTCTAGTTCAATCCCTGTTACCTCCACCACATTACTACTCACGGTCCTCCCGCCTGAACCCCCATTCATTGAGGCAACTCGTGGCCCTGATGTGCCACCTGATATTTTCCAGCTCTCCTCTATTATGTATGATGCACGTACACTCGGCACACCACATCCTATCGATTTCATATTTAAAGATTATACTTTTAGTTTACCTTATTATCATTTGAAAAGGAGCAAATTTATGGAATCAACTCAACGCAATGAATGTTTTCAATCATATGTATGGACCATACTATGGGGGCACAAGCGAGCCAAATTCGAAGCTAGTAGCGTCTATCCCTCTCGGATCAATAAACATATCAAAGTCGTTAGTAGGAATCTGGGGAACTTTTGTAGGCGATTAATCGGTGAGAACTTAAAGCAATGGAAAATTGTACCCCCACAAGCACAACTCGCATTCAACAATTCTAAATATGGCTTTCGTTATGCATCTCCTTCCGAGATTACCAACATGTTATTCCACCCACCCACCTCGTTCCACGAACGTATCTCATTCGGCAAGCAAGCTTCTATTAATTATTTAACGGAACTGTATAAATTTATTGTTAATGAAATGCGAGTCACATGGGGAAATTACAAATTCATGGTCGGTCGTTATCGTCATGAGTTGTACTTTCCGCATGGGGGTTGGGTGTTTGATTATTGCATGAGTTTTTGTCCTTTTCAAAGGCTGAAGCATTTCAAACCACATGTCAAGGCCCCAGATATACCACCGGATTCCGCACCAGCAACGACTTCAGCTCTCTCCAACACCAGTCTTTGTGAATGCTCGCCGGGGTCGAGCTCTTTCAACCCCAGGGGAATTGGTGCATCCTCCGTCGCCTCCAATATTGCATGATGTCACCTTGCGTCATGAAACTTTATTTATGCTTTTTATTTTTATTTATGCATATTTTTTTATGTATTCCCTTCGCGGCACTCTTGTTTGCTTGAAATTGCTTGCCTCGTTGAGTTGACCGTCTGAAGAGACCTTAATAAAAAGGTTCGGTAATTTTGGTAGTTAGGACGAAACGGGTAAGCTCAAAATTATTTAAACACATAAATTTAAATTTAGTATGTTTTGAATTTATGAGGAATTATTGTCAAGAGGAAAAAAAAATCTTTATCATTTGGCAACACAATAAAGTGGGAGAATACAATCTTTCTCATTTTGGAATAGTCCCCTACTTGGAAGAAAATAAAAGAAGAAATAAAATTAATGCTTAAACCTATTAAAAGGGGAGACCATGCCTCTGAATTGGGGAGGCTGGACAAGAGTAGAGAGACGAATCATCGTCTCCCTCTACAGTGCCGGCCCTCAAATCCCGACATCTCCTTTTGCTGGATTTCGCGAAGCCACCGACGGCCCTGCAACGCCACGCCTCCCGACCCGCCGTCGACTGCAGCCCTAATTCCGGCGGGCCACTGTTTCTCTGCGCTGGCCTCCTGACTCGCCGACGACTGCGGCTCTGCGAGTCAAATACGACGGGCCACTGTTTCGCCGTTTCGACCGCCGTCGACTTCGACCCTACTTCCGGCGGCCGCTACTCCCAGTGTCGACGACCTGCAACATCACCTGTCGATTCCTGCATCTACAGCAGCACCGAATTGGCCGACGGTTGAGCCCTCGCCCGACAGGGAACAGGGGCAAAGCCGACCAGACAACATTTTTCGGTTTGTTCCTGCCCGTCGAGTTGGACTGGATCAGACTCGTGTGGTAAGTACACTCGCCCCTTGCTCTTAACTGTTAGTTTTAAATTTATGCAATCATTAAATAATCACGAGCATGCCCCGAACGTTCTTGCGCCTTAGTTACCGTTTAATTCATAAATTGTTGTTGTTGGTTATGCTTGTGAACGTCCAAATCCCGCCACGGCTCGAACCGTTAGCGCTCGCAAAGTTTTCTAAATAACAAATAACAGTTTTGTGAACTTTATTGGTAAGAGTAGTTTTTTCGCACAAACATTTCGATTTGGCCCGCCCGGCCCTCTTTTCAAAATTAAAATCCCTTAAATTTTCGGAACTCTGATAAATAAATATATTTTCTATAAAATATTGACTATTTTGAAACCATAAATTTGAGGTTACATCATGTTTTATATTCTTTTGATGGCATGGATGATATGTTTAGCCAGTAGGATAGGCGTCTTGTAGTACAGGTTAGCCCGTGTGCTAACGATACTCCAAGGCGGTTGTTCTGGGCATAAGACTTTCATTGGTCGTGTTTTGTGTCCCGGGAGGGGGGGGGGGTCTTACAACCGGAGCACGGGCCGACAGAAGAGGCGGCACTGTAGCTGGTGGGAGCGGCAAGGCGGGGGCCAGCGGGAAAAGAGCCGGGAGAGGAGGCGGGAACGGCGGAAGGACGACCACCGTGGAGAGAGGAGGTACATCGGCGACGCGTGGTGGCGGCGAAGGGCGACGGCGACGGTGGCAGCGACGGCGACGGTGGCAGCGACGGCGGCAATGGCGGGGATGACGGCATTGGCGGTGACTGCATGAGTCGAGCTGGTGGTGACGGCAATGGCGACGACGGCGGCGGTGGCAGCGGTGATGTGGCCGAAGGGGGCGGCAATGCCGGGGTTGGCAGAGTAAGAGTCGGTAGAGGAGGCGGCGATGGCAGCGGAGGTGGCGGCGACGGCTGCGGCGGCGGCAGCCTCGGCGACGATGGCAGCGGAGGTGGCGACGACAGCGGCGGCGGTGACGGCGACGACGACAGCGGTGGCGGGGACGACGGCGGCGATGGCGACCACAACGGCGGAGGACGGTGGTTGCACCATCATTGGAGGGGAAGGCGACAACTCTAGCTCCGGTGGTGGTGGTGACAAAAAACCACCAATGAGTCGTGAGACATGCGGAGGGCGTCGAGCGTGAGGTCGAGTTTAGCATCGACGTGGCCGAGTCGAGCCTCCTGATGAGCAATACGACAGTTCAGCTTGGCGAGGGTGGCAAGGAGCTCAAAACGGTCGGCAGCGCTAAGCGACATGATAGAAATGAGGGTTAATTAATTAACTAATTAAATAATTAGTTAATTATCAAGTGAATGGGTTAGTGAACTCCTGGAAAAGGGAAAGAAAATTAAAAGGGGGAAGAGAGGTGTGGTTGGGATGTAATTAGAGTAAAATATAAAAAATAATAATAAAAGGTGGTGTTGGGGAAGTAAAATAAAGGAAAATAAAAAATGAGGGAGAATTGACGCGCGGGAAGAAAATCAAATAAAACAAGGGGATGGGGATGGGGGCGGGACTTTTAAGACGAAAGTAATGATAAAATAAAAAAAAGGACACGAGGGGAAAATGACAGGCGGCGACAGCATATGTGGAGTAAAATAAAGACCACACTGTTAAAAAACAAAACCCCAAGATGTGGGTTTGCTGGGCTCGAGGACTGCGAGCGCGGAAGGGTTTTGACGGAAGGGCGTGCGCTGGTTCTGCAGAACTGGAACGGCCGAACAGGGCTTCCCTGCCACCGATGAGGAGGCCGATGAATCAATCGACAAAGCAGTCGACGAGGATGGGCCTCGGAGCTCGCGTGTGGCCGTGGAAGTGGCGGAAGTTGCTGGAGGCGCTGTGGCTGTGGCGGAAGTCGTTGTGGCTGTGGCGGAAGAACCACCGATGCTGGAAGTCAAGGAGGCGCTGGAAGTCAAGGACGGAGTGGCGTCCGCTAGTGTCGAGGAAGCAGAGAGGTGCGGGACGCGTTGGGATTAGGCGTAGTAGGGCTCGAACAGCTCAAAAAAGGCAGGGGATGGTGTGCTCAGGGAAGAAGACGGAGAAAGGCGTTGTTGTAGTTGACTGGCGCCGGGGAAGAGAGAACAACGACAGACTGCGGGGAACGGTGATCGGAGGGGAGGAACCTGTGCGGCGGAAGCGTCGAGCCGAGGAGGGATGTCTCTGATACCAAGTTGTTACGAGTCGATGATTGTGTAGAGAGGAGGCGTGGATATAAGGGGTAAACCCTAGAATGAGAGAGGAGATGAGAAGAACTAGAGAGAGAAAGCGAGAAGCTTGAGAGAGAAGAGAACTTGATTAATACTTTTCATATCCATTACATGACCCCAAGGGTCTATTATATAGAACCTAGATGGCACAGGTGTAAATTCCTGATACCATGAAACTAAGCGAAATAATAAAAACATATAAAAAACTACATGACTTGACTTGACTCATACGATATTAAAACACCTAATACACTTAATAAAATAAAACTCCTAATACTAGATAACCAACGGCGTGAGCTCCATAACATTCACTTCCTCGTCTAAGATCATTGAAGACAATGAAGAAAATTCTCTCACAATCATTTACTTTTCCTAATATTCATGGTTTATATATTTCTGGTAGCATAAGTGCCCTATGTCTTGTTAACATGCTTCAATTATCTAGGAAATTGATTGCATCTCGTGTTTCATTTGCTAAACCAATGTACTAATTGTTGAAGCCAAAATTTGACTCCGACAAATGTTCACAAAATGGGGACGTAGCCGACACCTACTTGGCCCAAGCTCCGACCTCCGACTGGTCGTGAAGGACTAGAAAACTGGCCCAAAGCCGCAGCAGGGAGGTCCCACCGCTTACCCGGAAGGTCACTGAGAGCTTCCCCTCCAAAGCCAAAAGCTGGGTTTGGAGTTCCTCAGAAGACAGTGCCGATGATTCCCTTTTGGAGTCTGAAAAAAGTCCCTTCTGAAGAACCCCTATGGGCTTATTTATAGATTTCGGAATCTGAACTGCCAATAACAAAACTGCACCGGTCTGAAATTACCGGGGTACCCTTGGCTGGGTCTGCTAACAGTCAAACTCCGCTGTTCTGAGGAGCTATATGCAGCCCACTAAGGGTAAGAGGGTAAAAATACCTGGGGTAGAAGAGTAAAAACCTTTGTTTGACAGGGAAATATAATATATAATATAAAAAAGGCCTCCTCTCGCCCTGGCGAGTTGAAAGGTACCTGTCGGCGAGAGGGGCCCTACTGCCCGTCTCGCCGGCGCCTCTCGCCCCTTATTGCGAGATCTCCTTGCTACTGGAGACTCTCTCGGCCATGGAGGCCCTCTCGCCTCTGGAGGCCCTCTCGCCGCTGGATGGGGTATCTCGCCCATTGGAGAGTCAATCATCTCGCCGCTTGTGAGTGGGCCCCCCCTGGTCCCATTTGCCCATCTCGACCCCTGTTTGCTTCTTGAGGGCTCTTTACGAGCCCGAGGTTGTACACAATCCCCGCTTTTTTTGAGATTACTCTAAGCTCAAAAAGAATGTTCAACTGAGGCTCGTAATTTAAGGCGCATTAAAAAACGTATTTATGAGGAATCTTCTGAGTCCCCCACCGGAGCCTATAAATATATGACTCCTGCCCCGCACACCGGGCGCCCTGCTCCGCATATCCTTCTTCCCTATTCTTGAGTTTTTTGGAATGACGCACAGTAAAAGCTTTCGTGAACGTCTTGCACTAGTGCGAGAGCAGCACAAGGCCAACGTGGCTTCCTTTACCTCTTCTTTAGTTCGCCCTCTCGCCCCGTCGTCTCGCCTGAAAAAGACGAAGGCTGGGGGTCCGTCACCTGCCGCGGGAGATCTGTCTCGCGTTGCTTTGGAAACCATCCCCACTCCTCCTGCGTCTTCCAAGGAAAAAGAGGTGGGTACTTACTTTTACCACTGTTATCTCCGCGACCGGGTGCTTTCTTTCGTTGACTAATGCTTTTTCAGGGGGCTCTTGTGGTTCCGCAGCCCCCGAAGAGTCCGCGAGATGATTCTGCTGCCCACTGCGAGGAGTTCGATTCGCAGCCCTCTTCTACTCCCCCAACTACTCCCAACGAGAGGAGGAACGACCCTTCCCCGGCCGCCGATATCTCTCGCCATCCTGGTAAGGGACCTTCCCTCGCCCTTTTGAATCCCCTTCGCTATTCTCACTCCCTTCTGCGAGTGCCTCTTCCACCTTGCCTCTGCACCCCTTGCGCAGATTCTCGGGTCAACTCTCCTGTTGAGCAGCCAAAGCGACTCTCCGTCTCGCCTCCTCCTGAAGATGGGATTGAAGACTATCTGGGTGACCCTTCAAATCCCGCGGAGATGAAGCGCAAGACGGCTGAGCTCTTCCGGAAGCACGCGCGCATCATCCACTCCCTGACTCTGGATAAGCAGGCCGCGGAGAAGCGCATCGAGTCGCTAGAGAGCGAGTGCGCTCGTCTATCTTCCGGAGCTAATGCCGAGCTAGATGTCGACGGCACCGATCCCGAGGCCATCATCAATGAGACCGATATGCAGCTTAGCCTCGCGCGCCGCGGTCTTGAATCCATTATCTCCTTCCACTCGCGGAGTAGACCTCCTCGCGGGGGAGCTCGCGGTGGCCGCTGGGAATGGCACCCGTACTGAAGGATGTCCGTCTCGCTATTCTTCTTTTTCTTCTTCTCGTGAAAGTTGTAATAACGGCAGTCTCGCCAAAGCATGTAGAGAGCTTGGTCCCTGCGGGACGATTTCTGGACATATATTTTTATTGCTTAATTTTTCATTCCTTTTTTAACTCTCCTTTTAACTTATGCTATTTATATATATATATATATATATTTTCCTGATTGTGATGGGTCGCGCCGATCGAGATTTAGGAGAGAGAAAAGGACATCGACTCTTCCCCTCCCCTCATGTTTTCCCGCCCATTTAATCATTGGCTATGTATCAGTTATAAATATGCCTAGTCCGGGATTAGACACCGCACTTTCCGCTTCTGCTGTTACCTAAGCCCTTGGCTTTCTGACCTTTCCGTCTCGCCGGGCCCTTCTCGCCTTCCTCTTCTTGGATCTCTCGCCAATTTCTTCCTTCGTCTCGCCGAAGACCATTTCGCCAAAGAAGATGGGTAAGAAGAAGGTGGAGGAGGGTGAGGGACGCAGCCGCTGCGGGAAGAGATTTACTGACCATGACTTCCCGCTCGGCCGGCTCCCTCAAGAAGATCATGATAAGTTTGCCCGCGAGTTCCTGGGTGAAGGGGTCGAGTCGCGTCCTCCCAAGGTCGGCGAGTGCATCAACACCTATTACCCGGGAGAACTCGCTTTCCCCGTCTCGCATTTCGAGGCGGGGTTGCGGCTGCCCCTTTGGCCTGAGGTGAAGCAAGTCTTCAAATACTTTGGTGTCGTCCCGGCACAGTTCAACCCTAACGCCATCTCGGTGTTGATCTCGTTCGCCTGCTACATGCGCCGGGAGCGCATCGAGTTCAGCTTGACGGTCTTCCGCAAGCTTTTCATCTACCACGCCAACGCCGATGGCGTCTCGTATTTTACTAGGCAGGGGCTTAAGGTATGCGAGACGCCCAACAAGAACCATCACTGGCTCACCCGATTCGTCTTCATCCGGGGAGACCGTGCTGACTTCGGCGGCATCCCTCTCGCGCCGGTCTCTCCGCCAGAGAGCTTCTACGCCACCCCCCAAGTCAGTGGCCCAGAGAAGCTGCTGTGCGAGTACCTAGTTGGCAAGAACTTCGAGGTCAACTTCTTGCGGCGAGGTCTCGACTCGCTTCTCCCAGTGCTCCCGGGCGAGGGTATTCTTATCTTATTCTTTCGTCCCTCTCTCCTCGCTATTTGTCGTCTCGCTTCTTCCTAACCCCTGCTCGCTTTTAGGCGAGCGAATTGTCCCAGCGTCCCCTCCTTACAAGAGCAACATTCACCCCGTCAAGGGTCTTGATCTCGCCAATGCAGCGGCGGAGGCGGCGAGAGAGTCCCTGGCTGCTATCTCGCCGAAGCGTCCCGGAGATGACACGGTCCCTTCTCGCTCCAGCCCTCCCAAAAAGAAGATGAAGAAGGCTGTAGTTATTTCCAAGGAAAGGAGGAAGGCTCCTCAAGGGAGCCCTATCTCTATAGGGGAAACTCCGCCGCCCCTCTCGCCTAATCACCAGGCCGTCTCGCCTACTCGCGGGACGGTACTCTCTGCTCAACCTGCTGCCGCCTCCAACCTGCCCGCCGCGGCTTCCAACCCGCGAGCTGTTACCCCTGAACAGGCGGCTGCCACCTCTTCTCGCGAGGGCGACTCCTCTGGCTGTCCCGCTCCCTCCTCTCACATGAATTACAATCTGGGTCCCGTGGTTCACGATGCCGTCGGCGACCCGGTTCTGTTGTGGGGGCGGGACGCCAACCGCGTGTCCATCTCCACCCTCCTTCCATCTTGGAAGGAGCAAGAGGTCCCTACCAGGCACGCCTTCGCCATAGGGTACGGCCTCTACGGCGGCCTTGACGCCGTTCCGCCTGAGAGCGAGTCCACCAAGGACCTTGTGCTGAAAACTTGCCATCACCAAATGCGGGCCTTGGAGTTCTCGCACCGTTCCTCTCGCCGCCTCATTTATATTAATTCAAAGTGGAAGGCCAGCGAGGAAAATCTGGAGGCGGAGCGGGAGAAATCCACCGGTCTAGCGAGAAGGTTATCAGATGTCGAGTCCCTCCTCGCGAAGGCCCAAGGCGGCGTGGTAAGCCATAACTTTTTTCCTTGGGTCTTTTTCCTTTCCCATCATTCTTGCCTAATTGCTAGGTCGTCCCGCAGGATGCCGAGACGGCGGAACAGCTGCGCTCGCGCGTGGTGGCTTTGGAGGAGGAGGTCCGGGTGTTGACAGCTGAGAACGCGCGCCTTCAGGCTGATGCTGCGTCGTCGTCTCGCCGCGAGCCCTTCCGGACACCTCCGCCGCATTACTCTTACGAGGAAGTTGAGGAGCGGTGCCGAGACGCTGGTGTCCGCGCGGCGGAGCTGGTGCTGCAAATGATGAAAGACCTGGGGGTTGTGAAGGACGAATCCGAGACCGTGACTGCGCGCGACTTGGTCCCTGAGCTTTATAGCGAGGAGAGCGATGATTCTTCATCTGGCGAGGAGGACTGATGTGCCGCCTCCAAGATTTAGAATCACTCTCTCCTGCTTTTGATTTTGTAAAAACTTTAAACCAGATTTTGTGATATCTTTGCAGTGACGAGCGAGTGCTCATTTTTGTTGTCTCTATTTTTGTTTTCTATTTTGTGAAGTTAATCTCTGGTTTGTTTTTGCCTGCGGGACGGTGCTACCACTTCGTCTCGCCGCGTAACCTTTCTATATCTGCATCTTTTATGTTCTACGCGAGACGGCTTCTCGACGCGCTTACGGCCGCAAGCTGACGCAATGTCTTGCCTCGCGAGTGCCCTTTCGCTACCGGCGAGACGATCCTCAAAAGCCATCCGCTGCGAGTACTGCCACCTGCCCTACTCCACACCCCTTTTCCCTTAGTTTATTTTTGTACCTTAGAACTAATCTGAGATACTAAGGTGTAACGTCGCTTAAGGGGATTCTTCGCCCCATTCTGCCAAAATGAATTCACTGTCCTGTTAGTCCGATGCTGATGGAGATAGCTTGACCCAACCCTATCCCCCGCAGGCGAGCCTTCGGACCTGCCAGCTAGATGAGAGCCTGCGCAGCGGGTCTACCTGGGGCCGAGCCGAGCTCGGGGTGCCGATGAAGATCTCAAACCAAAATCTATCCCCCACAGGCGAGCCTTCGGACCTGCCAGCTAGATGAGAGCCTGCGCAGCGGGTCTACCTGGGGCCGAGCCGAGCTCGGGGTGCCGATGAAGATCTCAAACCAAAACCTATCCCCCACAGGCGAGCCTTCGGACCTGCCAGCTAGATGAGAGCCTGCGCAGCGGGTCTACCTGGGGCCGAGCCGAGCTCGGGGTGCCGATGAAGATCTCAAACCAAAACCTATCCCCCACAGGCGAGCCTTCGGACCTGCCAGCTAGATGAGAGCCTGCGCAGCGGGTCTACCTGGGGCCGAGCCGAGCTCGGGGTGCCGATGAAGATCTCAAACCAAAACCTATCCCCCACAGGCGAGCCTTCGGACCTGCCAGCTAGATGAGAGCCTGCGCAGCGGGTCTACCTGGGGTCGAGCCGAGCTCGGGGTGCCGATGAAGATCTCAAACCAAAACCTATCCCCCACAGGCGAGCCTTCGGACCTGCCAGCTAGATGAGAGCCTGCGCAGCGGGTCTACCTGGGGCCGAGCCGAGCTCGGGGTGCCGATGAAGATCTCAAACCAAAACCTATCCCCCACAGGCGAGCCTTCGGACCTGCCAGCTAGATGAGAGCCTGCGCAGCGGGTCTATCTGGGGCCGAGCCGAGCTCGGGGTGCCGATGAAGATCTCAAACCAAAACCTATCCCCCACAGGCGAGCCTTCGGACCTGCCAGCTAGATGAGAGCCTGCGCAGCGGGTCTACCTGGGGCCGAGCCGAGCTCGGGGTGCCGATGAAGATCTCAAACCAAAACCTATCCCCCACAGGCGAGCCTTCGGACCTGCCAGCTAGATGAGAGCCTGCGCAGCGGGTCTACCTGGGGCCGAGCCGAGCTCGGGGTGCCGATGAAGATCTCAAACCAAAACCTATCCCCCACAGGCGAGCCTTCGGACCTGCCAGCTAGATGAGAGCCTGTGCAGCGGGTCTACCTGAGGCCGAGCCGAGCTCGGGTGCCGATGAAGATCTCAAACCAAAACCTATCCCCCACAGGCGAGCCTTCGGACCTGCGAGCTAGATGAGAGCCTGCGCAGCGGGTCTACCTGGGGCCGAGCCGAGCTCGGGGTGCCGATGAAGATCTCAAACCAAAACCTATCCCCCACAGGCGAGCCTTCGGACCTGCCAGCTAGATGAGAGCCTGCGTAGCGGGTCTACCTGGGGCCGAGCCGAGCTCGGGGTGCCGATGAAGATCTCAAACCAAAACCTATCCCCCACAGGCGAGCCTTCGGACCTGTCAGCTAGATGAGAGCTTGCGCAGCGGGTCTACCTGGGGCCGAGCCGAGCTCGGGGTGCCGATGAAGATACCTCTTCCTGTCGTTAGGACTTCACAAGAAATAATGAACAAGAAATAATTTGAGAAGTTTATTATATTAATTATGCTTTGAGTACATATCTTCTGCTCTCTCTTCTCATGGGTAGAAGCGTTTTAAGTCATCCCCACTCCAGGAATGGTTCAAGGTCCTACCCTCCACATCCTGGAGGTAGTAACCCCCCGCTTTCAACACTCTTTCCACAATATAAGGTCCCTCCCAATTTGGATTGAGCTTTCCCACCGGGGAGGACCTCCCTGCCGCATCAACCTTTTTTAGTACTAGGTCTCCTTCCGCGAACTGCTTTATCCTGATATGCTTGTCGAAGTGCTTTGTCATTCGACACTTGATCTCTTCCTGTCTGATGGCTGCTACGTCTCGCAGCTCCTCTGCCAGGTCTAGTGAGAGGCGCATGCCTTCTTCGTTTTCCATCCTCCATGCCTCGTCTCCATCACCTGCAGCCACAACTCGTGGGAATCAGACCTCGAACTCCACCGGTAGTACCGCCTCACAACCATGGGAAAGCTTGAAAGGGGTCTCGCCAGTGGCCGTGTTCGGGGTTATTCTCAGAGCCCATAGGACCGAGGGGAGCTGCTCTACCCAATTCCCTCTCAGATTCTCCACCTTCTTATTTAGCAAGTTAACGATAATCTTGTTTGCCGCCTCCACCTGACCGTTGCTCCTGGGGTGGTGGACGGAGGCAAACCTGAGGTCGATGCCCAACTGAGTGCAGAAGCTGATGAACTCTTCGCTAGCAAATTGGGGGCCGTTATCCGTGACGATGGCCTGAGGCAGCCCGTGCCTGCAGATGATCTCCCCCCATACGAAGTTCCTGATGACTTGGGAGGTCACCTTCGCTAGCGCCTTAACCTCCAGCCACTTGGAGAAGTAATCTATCATAACTAGGAGGAATCTTCTTTGTCCACTAGCTGGAGGGAAAGGCCCAACTAAATCCATTCCCCAAATGGCGAAAGGCCATGGCGCTGTGATGCTTCGGAGCCTTTGAGCCGGCAAGAGCTGGAGGGGGGCGCAGAGCTGGCATTTTTGGCATTTCCTCGCAAACTCTGTCGCGTCCTTCCTCAGGGTGGGCCAGAAGTACCCCTGCCTGACCACCCTTGCTTCCAACGTCCTCCCTCCGGAATGACTACCACATTCCCCGGAGTGCACCTCCTCCAGAATGTGTCTGGTCTCCTCCTCTGTTACGCATCGAGCTAAGAGACCCGAAAGCATCCTCCGGTGCAGCCCTCCCTCATGCATGAGATAATGAGCCGCCTTGTGGCGGAAGCTTCTCGCCTCCTTGGCCCCCTCAGGGAGGGTTCCTGTCAGAAAGAAGGTAACGAAAGGATCTACCCACGAGGGCCGCCGATCCACCTCCATTAGCTCCCCCTCTCCGATCGCTGGATGGAATAAATCAGTCAGGGCACCCCCTTCCCAAGGTCCGAACTTAGCCAATCGATCGGTAGCAGTGTTCTCTTCTCTGGGGACGTGTTGGATGGAGAACGTCCGGAACCCCCCGATGATCGTCCTCACCTTGGACAAATATTTCACAAGGGTGGGCTCCCGAGCCTCGAACTCTCCACGTATCTGAGATGCCACCACCAATGAATCTGTGAAAACCTCAACGTCCTTAATCTCGAGCTCCTTAGCCAAGCGAAGGCCGGCTATCACTGCCTCGTACTCTGCTTGGTTGTTGGTTGTGGGGAAATGCAAGGCGACGGCTTGTTTTATGGTTACCCCCTGAGGACTTACTAGTACCACCCCTGCTCCAAGGGAGTGCTTTCCCGAGGCCCCGTCGACCATTATCTTCCATGCCTCTGGTGGACGCGGCTCCTCGGCCCCGACCTCCGCGACGTAGTCTGCCAAGAAGTCGGCCACCACCTGTGCCTTAATGGAGAGCCTTGGTACGAAGGAAATGTCGAATCCACTCAACTCGATAGACCACTTGGCCAGCCTACCCGAGTGCTCTACCCCTTCAAAAATCTTTCGGAGAGGATGGTCCGTCACCACCCTAATCGAATGTGCCTGGAAGTATGGTCGGAGCTTCCTGGCTGAAACAACCAAGGCGTATGCCAACTTTTCTAGGATAGGGTAACGAAGCTCCGCCTTCCTTAGGATCCTGCTAACATAATAAATGGGCAGTTGCTTCTTTCCCTCTTCTCTGACTAGGACGGAGCTCACCGCCTCTGCTCCCACTCCTAGGTACAGGGTCAGATCTTCCCCCTCTTTTGGGCTTTGAAGCAGAGGAGCCATGGAGAGTTGCTCCTTCAGCTTTTGAAAAGCTTCTTCGCACTCCGCTGTCCATTCAAATCTCTGATTCCCTCGTAGTACTTTAAAGAAAGGTGAGCATTTCTCCCCTGACCTAGAGAGGAATCTGCTAAGGCCGGCCAGCTTTCCTATCAAGCGCTGCACCTCCTTAGCGTTTCGCGGTGATTCCAGCTCCAGAATGGCTTTTACTTTATCAGGATTAGGTTCTACCCCCGCTGGGGTCAGAAGGTGCCCAAGGAATTTCCCACGACTGGCCCCGAAAACACATTTTAAGGGGTTCAGCCTCATTTTGAACTTCCTCAAGGTGGCGAACGTCTCCTCCAGATCCTGGAGATGCGAGTTCACCCCCTTGCTCTTTACCATGAGATCATCAACGTAGACTTCTAGGTTTCGGCCCCTCTGGCCCTGGAAAACTCGATCCATCATCCGTCGATACGTCGCTCCCGCGTTCTTTAACCCAAAGGGCATCATGTTATAACTAAAGCACCCCTCCCTTGTGATGAAGGAGACGTCATTGACGTCAGGAGGGTGCATCCGGATCTGATGGTAACCTGAAAAAGCATCCAGAAAACTCATAATAGAAAAACCAACGGCTGAATCAACCAGCGCGTCGATTCGAGGCAGTGGGTAGCAATCCTTAGGGCATGATTTATTTAATAACGAAAAGTCAATACACATTCTCCATTTTCCTCCCCCCTTCTTCACCATTACTACATTGGAGATCCAGCCTGGATACTGGATCTCTGAGATGAAGCCCGCCTCCAGGAGCTTCTTGACCTCCTCGTGAATGGGTTCCTCCAGCTTGGTGGCGATGGCTCTCATCTTCTGGCGTATGGGGCGCGTCCGAGGGTCCAGATTTAGGCGGTGGCAGGCCACGTCCGCATCAATGCCCGGCATGTCCGCCGCGCTCCAAGCGAAGACGTCGACGTTGCTCTGAATGCAGGCCCGCATCCGCTCCTGGTCTTCGGGGCTCAGGCCCCCGCTGATCCGCACCCTGTGTACCTGCCCCCGGCTGGTGCGGACCTCCATCTCCACCACTTCTTCGTCCACCTCCAACCGCGACTGCTCCCAGTCGTCCCTTGCCTCTTCTTCCTGCTCCAGCTCTTCCTCCCCTCCTGCTCCCTCAACTTCCATCACCTCGTCCTGCTGCAGCTCAATTTCCATGCCCCTTCGGGCTTCCTCCTCAGCCCCTTCTCCTCCCACTTCCTCCTGCCTTCCCTTCTGCGGTTCCAACTCCCTGCTCCTCCGGACCTCCTGCACACCTCCTCTTCTCTGCTCCCCCTCAATCTCCATGGCCCCCTCCAGGCTCTCTTGCTGCTGCTCGACCTCTACACCCCCCTGGGCCTCCTGCACATCTCCTCCTTGCTGCTCCTCTTCCTCTTCGATTCCTCCTCTTGTTTCCTCTGGGCTCACCTCCTTTTCCCCGACCGTTTCTTCTCGCGCCGCCATCTTCTTCTCCAACTCCTCCGCCTCCGCCATCCAAGATATGGTGTTAACCGCTGTGACGTAGCACTGTCTTGCCACTTTTGGATCCCCCCTGACCCTGACCTGCACCCCTTCATTGTTAAACTTGAGACATTGATGGAAAGAGGAGGGGACGCAGCGAAAGGCGCTGATGAGGGGACGCCCAAAGATGGCGTTGTAGCTGCTCGGGGCGTCCACAATCACGAACCGGCAGTTCCGTGACACGCCCCCCAACCTCACGTGCAGCCCTACTCCCCCTTCTACTTCCTTTCTCTCCCCGGAGAATCCGAACAACGGTCCATCCGAGGCCAAGATCCTTTTGGTTTCCACCTGCATCTCATCGAAGGCCCTCTTAAAAATCACATTTACGGAGCTCTCATTATCCACCAGGATCTTGGAGACCGTAAAGTTCTCTACCGCCGTCTGGATTACCAAGGCATCGCAGAACGGGTCCTCATACTCCGGCATATCCTCTGAAGAGAAGGTAATCTTTTCTAGCGGGGGCGGGGTTTGGGAGGTCGAGGCTACCCCCTTTCGGAACATGGTCTGGAGGCTCCCCTTTCGGGTGGCCTCGATCCCAATCCCTCCATGGATGGCCCCGATTCCTCCCCGGGTTCCTACATCCACCCGGTCCTCGCACCTGTCTTCCGCCTCCCCTTGCTGCATTTCCACGATCCTTCCCGGCGGATCCTGCCTCCTCACTCCTCTGGCCTCTCTCATCTCCAAGAATTCTGGGCACGTGGCTGTTGTGTGACCTCCCTCCTGATGGAAGTCACAGAAAGGCAACGCCACCCCACCCCTTCTTCCTTCTCCTCTTCCTCTCCTTCCTCCTCGAGCTCCTCTTCCTCGACCGATTCTCATTGCCTCCTGCTGATGCTGAAAACGATCCCTCGCTCCCTGTCTCCATGCCGGTTGATCGAACCTCCTTGGCTCCCGGAAGTTATCCCTTCCCTGGAAGCCTCCTCCTAACTCCTGGGGGCGACCCTCATGAGGCCTCCAACCTATCCGGTTGTTCGGCTCTCGGGCCCCCCGGTGATTCTGTCCTTGGTGTCCCTGGCCTCGGGGTTCCTCCCTCCTTCTTTCTTCTCTCTGCTCCCTCTGCTCCTTTTGCTTTCCCGCTCCTGTTTCCTTTGCGTCGTCCTCTGCCAACCTGGCTAACCTCCTTGCAAACGCCGGATTGGCCCTCTCAAAATCCGTCTCCTTTGCCGCCCTCTCCATAAGTTCCTCAAAAGAGAGGGGGGTACCCTTTTCAGCTCCATGCTAAAGAAGCCTGGCCTCAGTCCCAGGGTGAATGCAAGCATCAGCGTATACCCAGGGACCTCCTGGACCTGGAGGATCTCCTCCTGAAACCGATCTACGTAGTGTCCCAACGTTTCATCCTAGCTCTGCCTTACCGAGAACAAGCACTCCGCCTCCTTCTTACGCTTCTTCGATGTTGAAAACATCAATAAGAAACCCCTCCGCAGATCCTCGAAACAATAAATCGACCTTGCCGGTAACTGGAGGAACCAATCTCGCGCCTTCTCTTTCAAGGTGATGGCAAACAGACGACACTTAAACGCATCCGTCATTTGCCTTATCGAAACCACATCTTCAAACCACAGCACATGCTGTACAGGATCATCCTTCCCTGAGTAGTAGGACATGTCGGGCTCCCGGAACCCCTCCGGCACCGGAGCCGAGATGACGAGTTCACTGAACGGGCTCTCGCCGACTGCTTGCCGAGAGGGCACGTCTCGCGGCCTCGGTTGGCTGGCCCGATCTGCGAGACCGTGCCCAGGGAAGATCTCTCGCACAGCTGCCTCCTTCTCGCCGTCTTCTGCAGGGATCTCCTTCCCGGGACGCTGGCCTGGGAAGAGCTCTCGCGCCGCCACGTCCCTCTCGCCAGCCTCCGTGGGGACCTCCCTCCCCGGGCGCTGACCAGGGGCGTTCTCGCCTAAAAGCGGGACCACCTCGATCGGGACCTGAGGCGTCGCCCACTCGCTCCTTGCCGAGAAGGCCAAGCTTATGGTTTGCATGACCTCTCGCCTAAAGTCCTCCAGCATTTTCCTCGTCGCCTCTTCTACCTGGGAGGGGGAACCTCCATAACCAGATCCTTCTCCTTCACCTCCTGCCATAGGACCAAACTCAAACTTTTCCTGAACCGGCTACTTCCACGCTCACCGCACCAGAACTGTTGAAGCCAAAATTTGACTCCGACAAATGTTCACAAAATGGGGACGTAGCCGACACCTACTTGGCCCAAGCTCCGACCTCCGACTGGTCGTGAAGGACTAGAAAACTGGCCCAAAGCCGCAGCAGGGAGGTCCCACCGCTTACCCGGAAGGTCACTGAGAGCTTCCCCTCCAAAGCCAAAAGCTGAGCTTGGAGTTCCTCAGAAGACAGTGCCGATGATTCCCTTTTGGAGTCTGAAAAAAGTCCCTTCTGAAGAACCCCTATGGGCTTATTTATAGATTTCGGAATCTGAACTGCCAATAACAAAACTGCACCGGTCTGAAATTACCGGGGTACCCTTGGCTGGGTCTGCTAACAGCCAAACTCCGCTGTTCTGAGGAGCTATATGCAGCCCACTAAGGGTAAGAGGGTAAAAATATCTGGGGTAGAAGAGTAAAAACCTCTGTTTGACAGGGAAATATAATATATAATATAAAAAAGGCCTCCTCTCGCCCTGGCGAGTTGAAAGGTACCTGTCGGCGAGAGGGGCCCTACTGCCCGTCTCGCCGGCGCCTCTCGCCCCTTATTGCGAGATCTCCTTGCTACTGGAGACTCTCTCGGCCATGGAGGCCCTCTCGCCTCTGGAGGTCCTCTCGCCGCTGGATGGGGTATCTCGCCCATTGGAGAGTCCATCATCTCGCCGCTTGCGAGTGGGCCCCCCTGGTCCCATTTGCCCATCTCGACCCATGTTTGCTTCTTGAGGGCTCTTTACAAGCCCGAGGTTGTACACTAATAGTTGACAATAACAATATAACATCATCTAAATTGAGTCAACTTCAACAAAATAATTAAAAGATTGTCCCCCAAAATATTTGATGTTACACTTTCTGAGATCATCAATATTTGATGTTACACTTTCTGAAGTCTCCCCAAAATATTCGGCTATAAGAAGCTACTAGTGTTGCACTGATTTTTAACAATAAGACTACCTATTTAGTAATTGTGATATCAGTGACAACAACTTCAATCGACTATGACATCTACTTTGCTAACTATAATTTTTGTGACACAACGCGTTAAGTTAGCCTAAGAAGTTCAGTTTTGGTTAAGCCAAACCTAAATCATCAAACCAAGCCATGAAAGAGCTGAACTAACCATATTCCATGATTTTTCTTAGCCATTAATTATTTTAGCTGAACTTTGTTTTTTAATATTAAATTAATTTGAACAATAATAAGGATATGACTTGTTTCTTTTATTTAGGATCCGTTTATTTTTAGTATGGATAATATAACCCTACTTCAATAATTAAGGATCTATGCTGGTAACTAGAGTGTTAATCATTATTAAGAATTTAATTTAAAAAGTTCTCTAAGAGCTCTCCCCTCTTATGGATGTTGAGCCTTATGGATATCGAGGATTCACCTTGTGATGCTTAAGGATTCACATATTTCTTGAGGATATGGAAACTGTAGAAAAAAATGCAAGCAATCTTGTAGGCTGTATTTCTTGTATAAACAGTAAGTATGAATACACTTATATAAGAGGAGAGGAGGAGAAAAATCCCAAGACTAACAATGTGGGACTAAACCAAAGACAAATGTGGGCTCATAAATGGGATACAATTACAATGGGCTTTTACATAGTTTTTCATTATCTTCTAACACTCCCCCGCAAGCTGGAGCATACAAATCGTAAGCACCAAGCTTGGATAGAAACTGCTGGTACAATGGCTGAGGTAGAGTCTTGGTAAAGATGTCAGCAACTTGCCTGGAAGCTGGAACATGTTCCAATTCAAGTTTCTTCAGTTGCACCTTCTCCCAAACAAAGTGACAGTCAACCTCAATGTGTTTTGTTCGTTCGTGGAACACAGGATTCTTTGCAATATGTATAGTTGTCTGACTGTCACAGAATAGAGTAGTAGGTGAGGAGAGTTTGACACCCAAGTCACAAAGAGCGCTTTCTAACCAGGTAAGTTCAGACATGACAGCAGTCATAGCACGATACTCTGCTTTAGCAGAAGAGCGAGCAACAACCGATTGCTTCTTGCTGCGCCATGTGATGAGATTTCCTTCAAAATAGGTACAGAAACCAGTGGTGGATCGTCGATCATCAAGAGAGCCCGCATAATCAGCATCAGTATATACAATAAGGGATAAAGAGGAGGATAGTTTGTATACCAATCCTCGTCCCGGGGCAGCATTCAAGTACCTGAGGATGCGTTCGACAGCTTGTAGATGAGATGTTCTTGGTGAATGCATAAAGCGATTTACCACTCCAACAGCAAATGAGATATCGGGCCTGGTGACAGTTAAGTATATCAGTTTTCTCACAAGGCGTCGATAATATTCAGGATTTGTAAGCAGGGAATCTGATTCGCCTCCATGGGCACTCGGCTTGTGGTTGACATCCATAGGAGTTCCTGCGGGTTTACATACGGAATAACCAGCATCCTGAAGAAGGTCAAGACAATATTTTCGTTGAAATAGGACCAGGTCATCCGGTCTTCGAGCAACCTCAAGTCCAAGAAAGTATCGAAGGTTTCCCAGATCTTTTGTTTGGAAGACAGAGTTTAAGTGTTGTTTGATCTGTTGTATCCCAATCAAGCCATTGTCAGTTATCAGAATATCATCCACATATACTAGAAGAATTACTGTCAATGTTGTTCGATGACGTGTAAAAAGAGAGAAGTCAGCAGAGCTCCGATGAAAATAAATATCACGAACAGTCTTGCCAAATTTTCCAAAACAAGCTCGAGGGGACTGTTTGAGACCATAGATAGCTTTCCGCAGTCGGCACGCCCTAGACTCCCCCATGGTCTCAAACCCGGGAGGTTGGGTCATGTAGACCGTCGCTTGGAGATCACCTTTAAGAAAGGCATTTTTAATGTCCAGTTGATGTAGAGGCCAGCACTGGTGAACAGCAAGAGAGATAAGAGCCCGGATAGAATTTAGCTTGACGACTGGGGAGAAGCTCTCCTCATAGTCCAAGCCTTGTTGCTGAGTGAACCTACGAGCCAAAGACAGGCTTTGAGGCGATCGATAGACTCATCCGGAGCATGTTTAATGGCAAAGATCCATTTACAGCGAGCACAAGACTGGGAAGATGGAAGAGGTACCAAATCCCAAGAATGATTAGCCCACAGGGCTGACATCTCCGCTTCCATGGTCGCACGCCACCCAGGGTGTTGAAGAGCCTCCTGCACAGTGTTAGGTAGGGAAACAGAAGAAAGAGCAAGAGCAAATTTTTGCAAAGGAGGAGAGAGCCGATGTAGAGAAATATAGTTGGCCATCGGATGAGCCGTTGAGGCGGGGGCAGGGTCAGCTGGCCGCGAGATCGTACTGGTAGACGGTAGCAGTGGCTGGGCTCCGGAGTTTGGAGTTCGGCGAGTGTATACACGGATGAGAGGTGGTTTGGTGGCTGGCGGATTAGTTGATGGTGGTGTGGGAGCTGGTGGGTCCACGTGGGGTGTCGGAAGAAGAGGAGGTAAAGAAGTCGTGACCGGAATAGCAGGACGAAGCACAGGTTGTCCACAAGAAGGTATCGAAGTGGAGGATAGAAAGGGTTGGTCTTCTAAAAATGTAACATCAGCGGACACAACCACTTTTTGGTCGATAGGAGAGTAACACATACCCTTTTTGAATCTGAGAGTATCCTACGAATATACACTTGGTTGCACGGGGGGCAAACTTGTCCGTAGGTGGACCAAAGGTATGGACATATCAAGTACATCTGAACACCCGAGGTGGGATAGGAAACATAGATTGAGAAGAAAATAAGAGGCTAAATGGAGTGACGAAGTTGAGAACGGAGGAAGGTAGGCGATTGATGAAGTGACAGGCAGTCGACACTGCAAAGTTCCAGTATTCGATGGGTACCGTCATCTGGAGCATTAAGGAGCAGGCAATGTCAAGAAGATGTCGATTTTTACGCTCAGCAACATCATTTTGCTGAGGAGTGTAAGCACAAGAAGTTTGACATATAATGTCAAATTCATCACAAATAGCGGCGAACGTTCGGCTCGTATATTCCTGCACATTGTCAGTGCGGATAATTTTAAGCGAGGAAGAGAACTGAGTTCAAAGTTCAGTAACGAACGTTCGGAATATAGAGGGGAGTTCGGTACGATCCCGTAGTAAATAGAGTCATGTGACCCGAGAGTAATCGTCAATAAAGATTACAAAGTAGCGATACTCAAATACACTAGGGACTTTATAAGGGCCCCAAATATCAAAATGAACAATGGATAAAGGAGTACTACACCGATTACAGACAGGACTGAAAAAGACTCGATGTTATTTACAAAAGATACAAGACTCACACGAAAACTCATGTAAGGAGACATCCGGAAGAGCTTGCTTCAGAATCTGTAGGGGAGCATATCCAAGCCGACGATGTCACTCAACTGAGGAGATGACAGACAGGGTAGAAGGAAGGACATCAAGAAGATAAAGCTCATGATACAGCCGTCCGCTACCAATAATATTCCGCGTTTGTCGATCCTGCACAACAAAAGAAGATGGTGAGAATGTAACATGACAGTCAATGTCCTGAGTAAGTCGGCTAATAGAAAGCAAGTTGAACGGAGAGCCCGGAACATGAAGAACTGAGATTAAGGAGAGGGTGGGTGTGAGTTGGATATCAGCAGCTCCTGAAACAGGTGTGGAGTCACCATTGGCAATAGTAATGGACTTTGGATGAGGAGTAGCTGTAACACGCCTTCCCAGTATTACAGAAATCAGCCGTCCGGCTGGGTCAGCGATATAAAGAAAACTAGGAAACAGTATTAAAACTAGTAGCAGCAGGTAATAAAAGTCTATACTGAGCAGATTTAAGACTTACAGCGGAAGTAAAAAAAATAAACTAAGGGTAACCACATACCTGATATCTGGATTCACAGAGCCACTAAACAAGAATGAAATTGTAATAACTGAAAACCTGGTAACAATAATAGTCTGATACAAGTTCTATATAAAATATTAACCGGTTATATTGTCCACATCTACAAGTACATGCTGAAAAAAAAAGTAAACTGAATGGGAAAAGTACTACAAACTGACACCACCATAACGCTCATCCTAGACGTAGTTTCCCACCTGCGTCACCTGAAAAACATTGCCCGTGAAGGGTCAGAGTAAAGAAAAACAATTCCCCTTAGTGACACTAAAACAGATTTACATATGAATGCATGCATGTCTTTAAAACTAGTCTCGTGCACTGAAAACATTTTATGATATATGTTATGCATGTTTTTCCTATACTTCCTGGTGAACACACTATAGTTCTATATTCATGACTTTCCGTTTATTTACCCAAGTCCTAACGTTCACTAACTAGTGTACTGTATCACGTCAAGTCTGTACTTGAGTTCTAGGTGGCTTCTAGACTACACGTTTACTGGGAAAGGCTCTAGGCAGAGTAGCTCCTAACGCGCAAAATCTGAAACTAACGACCCGAGACCATCTGACGAACTCAATTGTTCTAATGCCACGCGGACACGGTCTCGAATCTACTAACTGTTTCAAGGGGAGTCAACTCCCAAGACTGTAACTCATAGGATATCATATGCTCTATGAGAAAGGTAGTGCGCCTCTACCAAGCACGAAAAGACTGGTGTGCTACTGACCTTTTTGGTCTGACGCTACTCTGCATGGGATATCTTTTCTGGTGTACTACTGAGCGACCCTTGACTTTCTCATAGTCGACTTGAAGGGACCTTCGCACCCTTGGTTGGACAATCTCCAGACTTACGTACACGTGTGAAGTTTCGTACTTAAATAACTGTTCATGACTTTACTAACGTGGTTATGGAAGAAGGCGTTATCATACGCGTTTTCACGATTATTTTTCTACTGCCACACTTTTTTATGCATGGTTATGATGTTTGTACGAAACCTACTAATGCGTACAAAATATAATTACTTGATATGTCGAACTAAAAGAAATTAGGATTTCCTTACAGAGGTGCTGCGACGCTCGTATACTCGGCGCGGCGACATTTTCTCTTCCAAAAGCAAATCCTACTGCTGGGGACCTTCAGAATGTTGCCCCGACCCCACCAAAGTCCTGCAAATTCAAGGCAGTCCTAATTATCGCATTTTCCCCTTAGGGTTAACCTTTTGAAAAAAATTCCAAAATGCTAGAGTCGTCCAAAATTAACGGCTAACATAGCGTACTACCTTCACGTGGGAGGGATTGAAGCTTCCAATGCGCCCAACTCCAATTTCGCGGTGGAAACCGTGCTCCAAAACCTAATTATGGCACAAGGATGAAAACCTAGGTTAAACTAGTTTCCAAAACGAAGGAAAACCAAGCAGAAATCGAGAAAATGAAGAGAACGAACTCACCGCAACCAAAAAGTTCAACTTCCACCAGTTAGGGTTGAATCCGGCACTTCCACGGCTAAGGAAGGAAAAGGAATGCCCACCGATGCCAGCAGAGGAGGGAGGAGAAGTCGGAGATGGAATCCGGAGGGGAAACGGCCGCCGATTAGGGCTTGCGGGAGGCGCGGCTTCGTCGGCGTCGAGCGTGCGGAACGGGAATGTCGGGAGTTGGCATGCGGTTTGTCTAAAGCCCGTGAGGAATGAGATTGCGGGATTTTAATACATAGTAGTAGGATGTGGTTTTTGATAACCGTATTAGGTGAGAGGGGAACATTGTTATTGGCACCCCAATCAATTTTCTTACAAAATAACCTCATTCTCACTGCGTGCCACTAAAAGAACGCGTCACGCACTATAATTAACGCACTTAACGAACTAACGGTCGCTATCATATGGAAGGGTAACATTATACCTTGACGACGCGCTGCCTCGATCAAAATCCGTCGCGACTTTCCCCTACAAATTTTAAATAAATTTCCGTGTCAATTAACGGATGTTACAAATCTCCCCTCCTAACAAAAATTTTTGTCCTCGAAAATTGTAGTCATACCTGAATCAAAGAGAAAAGAATAGTCTGCATTGCTCTGAAGCTCATCCTCTCGCTCTCAAGTATACTCTGGCCTGCCACAGTTCATCCAAAGGACTTTGACCATGCGAATCTCTCTATTTCTGAGCTTATGTATCCTTGAATCAACTATTCTGACTGGTCTAACCCCAATACTAAGATCTGTCTCAATTGGTGCTTCCTCGGTACTGATGATCTGACTAGGATCTCTGACTGCTCTCCTCAGATAGGAGACGTGGAATACATCATGTACACCACTCATTTCCTCAGGTAAGGTCAACCTGTAAGCAACCTCACCAACTCTTTCCAGCACCTCAAAAGGACCAACGAATCTGGGGCTCAGCTTTTTCATCCGCTTTATTCTAGAGACTCCTCTGACTGGTCTGACCTTCAGATAAACATAGTCTCCAACACTGAACTCTACTGACCTGTGCTTCTGATCATGATACTTGGTCTGGCGATCCTGAGCTGTCTTCATACGCTCCTGAATAGCTTGATCATATCAGTGGTCTTATCAATCCATGACTCCCTGATTGTGGATCTCTCTTCACTTTCAGCCCAACATAACGGTGTCCGACAACGTGTGCCATAGAGGGCCTCGAACGGTGTCATCTCAATACTCGTCTGAAAACTGTTGTTGTAGGAGAACTCTACAAGGGTGACATATTTCTCCCACTTTCCTCCAAAGTCCAAAATGCACATCCGTAGCAGATCCTCCAAAGTCCTATTTGTGCGCTCAGTCTGTCCATCGGTCTGGGGATGGAAAGCGATGCTGAAATGTAATCTGGTACCCAACCGCTCCTGTACGTATCGCCACTCCCTGGAGGTGAATCTGTCATCTCGGTCTGAAACTATAGTCTTGGGAACACCGTGAAGTCGAACTATCTCGTCTAAATATAACTGTGCCAGCTTCGGACCTTGATCCGTCTTCCTAAGAGGAATGAAATGGGCGACCTTAGAAAGTCGATCAACTATAACCCACAAGGAGTCATTCCCACTCTACGATCTCGGCAAACCATGAATGAAATCCATGGATATATCTTCGAATGTCCACTCAGGAATGGGAAGTGGCTGCAACTTGCCTCCAGGCCTTTGGCACTCGGCCTTAACCAACTTGCACGGCTCACACTTCCCTACGTAATCTGCAACATCTCTCTTCAAGTCTGGCACCAGACTACCTTCTTGAGATCTGCATACATCTTCGTGCTACCCGGATGTATAGAATATCTGTAATTGTGTGCCTCAAATAGAATATCCTCGCGAAGGCGACTAACATCGGGGATACACACCCTGCCATCAAACAACAATAAATCATCCTGAAAAGTGAATCCCTCCTTCTGATCTGTCTACACTGAGCTCCAAATCTCTGTCATCTTTGGATCCAACGGTAGAGCTGTCCTAATTCTATCCTTGATATCACAGGTAATCTCCATCCAACTCAAACTTGCAGAACCAAAACTATTGTGTGGCACAACGGTAATATTCAGTCTCTCTAGCTCTCGCACTAACTCCTTCTGCTGAGTGAGAAGGAAGAAACACGAACCTCTACGGCTAAGGGCATCAGCTACAACGTTCGCCTTTCCTAGATGGTACTAAATGTCTACGTCGTAGTCTGATAGAAACTCTAACCATCTGCGCTGCCTCAAATTGAGCTCTCGCTGATCAAAGATATATTTGAGGCTCTTATGATCAGTGAAGATCTCACAACGCACTCCATAGAGATAGTGTCTCCAAATCTTCAGAGCATGTATGACTGCTGCAAGCTCCAAGTCATGCACTGGATAGTTCCTCTCATGAACCTTTAATTGTCCCGAGGCATAGGCTACGACTTTTCCATGTTGCATGAGAACACATCTCAAACCCTGACCAGACGCATCGCTATAAATCTGAAACTCGTCAGGCCCTGAAGGTAAACTCAAGATCGGTGCGGTCATCAATCTGCCCTTCAAGTCCTCAAACGCCAACTCACACTCAACAATCCAATCCAAGCCCTTACCTTTCCTAGTAAGGGAAGTCAGTGGTAAGGCTATCCTCGAAAAATTCCTGATGAATCTCCTGTAGTAACCAGCAAGACCCAAAAAGCTGCGAACCTCTGAAACGGTCGTCGGCCTTGGCCAATTCCTAATTGCCTCTATCTTCTTCGGATCAACACTAACCCCTTTCTGACTGATGATGTGGCCTAAGAATGCAATCTCTGAAATCCAAAACTCACACTTTGAAAACTTGGCATACAACTGGTTCTTCCTGAGTGTGTTCAAAACGATCTTGAGGTGTGCTGCATGATCTTCTGCACTCTTAGAGAACACCAAGATGTCATCTATAAAGACGATGACAAAACGATCCAAGTACTCCTGAAATACCCTGTTCATCCGGTCCATAAATACTGAAGGGGCATTGGTCAGCCCGAACGGCATGACCACGAACTCAAAGTGTCCATATCTGGTGCTGAAAGTCGTCTTCTGAATATCCAAGTCACGAATCTTTAACTGGTGATAGCCTGAGCTCAGATCTAACTTGGAGAAAGTGTTCGATCCCACCAACTGGTCAAACAAATCATCAATCCTGAGAATCGGGTACTTGTTCTTTACTGTCAGCTTGTTCAACTCACGGTAGTCTATGCAAAGTCTCAAACTACCATCCTTCTTCTTCACAAAAAACACTGGAGCACTCCATGGTGAAGTACTGGGCGTATAAAACCCAAATCAAGCAACTCCTGCAACTGACTCTTCAACTCTGCTAGCTCCCTTGGAGCCATCCGATAGGGAGATTTGGCTACGTGTGTAGCCTCAGGCTGCAAGTCTATCGGGAACTCAATCTTTCTATCTGGAGGGGCACTAGGGAGCTCTTCCAGGAAAACATCGGGGAACTCCTGCACCACTGGTACCTCTGACAAGTCAGCCTTAGACTCTGCATTCATCAGTACTACGAAGGTTTCACAACCCTTACTGATGCACCTTCTCGCTTGGACTGCAGATATGATCATTTTCACTACTCCCTTCAAGCCCTGAAAAGAAAATGAAGTCTGATTGGGGTCATCAAACTGTATCTGCTTCGCCCTACAGTCAATTCTGGCGTTAACTGTCGAAAGTTAGTCCATTCCAAAAATCAGATCGAATCCTGCAATAGGTAGCTGCAAAGCTTCCACTACAATCTCGGTGTCACCAAACTGCACCGGTACCCTGCACCTATCTCTGGTCTGCAGAAGGGATCCAGTCGGCATCATGACTTCCAGCGGTACTGCCTCTGGGAGGATTTCTAAATCCAACTTACGCACTAGAGATTCCGCGATAAACGAGTGTGAGACACCCGTATCAAATAGAATCTTGGAGGGTAATCACGAATCATAAGGATGCCTACATGAATGATTTTCAAAAAGAAAAGAGTGTCACTACGGAGGATTAAATAAACTAATCAGGCAAAGTAAACACTTACCTGTCACTACATCTTCCTGCTCCTTAGCCTCCTGCTGACCAAGCCCATAAGCTCTGGGCTGTACCAAATCTCGACCCTGCTGTGGTCTTCCATCAGTAATCATCAAAGCTTTACCCTTGTCTGCTCTGCTAGGGCCACCAACCTCATACTTCGACTGCAGGAACAAATTACACTTGTCATCTACAGAAAATTCAAAAATGTACAAAAATACAACAAGATTGATTACCTGATTCGAACCACCTTCCTGACAGAAACGAGCTATGTGTCCAGGTTGACGACACTTGTAACACACGCCCGCGCAGGCCAAACACTCTCTTGGATGGCGACGCTGACACTTGGGACAAAGGGGGCAGTCTCTGCTCCTGTCACCAAATTGACCATTCTTCCTCGCATCGAGCATCTGCTTCTTGTTCCAGTTCTTCCCCGGGTCATTCCTGCTCTGCTGCGACTGATGCGAATCCTGAGATCGCTTCGCACGGAAATTACTTCGCTTTTCAACCTTCTGTTGGTCAGCCTCCAGCCTGCGAGCCGTATCCACTAAGCTCCTGTAATCAGCATTGACCATAGTCATCAGCGGCTGTCTCAACGAGTCACGTAAACCATCCACAAAGCGGCTGCACTTCTCAGTCTGGTCTCCCTGCATCACGCCCGCATATCGAGCCAAATGGGTAAGCTCTCGCTCGTACTCAGCAACAGTCCTGTCCCCCTTGAAAAGCTTAAGGTATCTCTCATGTAAACCTCGTCGTGCGGAAGGAGGCACGAACCAACTCGCAAAAGCTCTAGAAAATTCGCCTCACGTAAACATGTCTGGCGTATGACCTGGCCAAAGCATGGTCATATTATTTAAAAAGAGAACATATCACTTCCAAAAATAAAAAAAAAATTCATAACCATCTACCTGCGGGGTCATCTGCCCGATACTTGTCCCACCAGACCTTTGCCTCACCTCGGAGGAGAAAAACTGCCAGAGGAACCTTCTTGTTCTCTGGGCACTCCAAAACATCCAGCAGGTCTCTGGTGTTTTCCACCCAATCATTTGTGTCCATCGGGGTCTCATCCTCACTGTAGTTCGAAGGTTGTAGCTCTCTAAAGTTCCTCAAATAGCGCTCCAGGGTCATCTCCACGGGTGCTGGGGCAGGAGCTAGTGCAGGGGCTGGTACTTGTACTGGAACTGGAAACCCTGCAACCAGTCCTCTCTGAAACTCCATTAAGGCAACAGTAACCGCCTTGGCAATCTGAGACGCTGTGTCAGTGCCCTCTGAAGCTGCTGGAACTGGAGGTACCTGTGGCACTGCTGCATCTCTCATAGTGGCGTTAGGAACCGGGTCCTGACGTGAAGATTCACCTGGTTCACTTACTCGAGTTGCCTGATAGAACATATAAAAGAAATCTGGTTATTTATCAAGCATCTGTTAAAACTGCCTTGTCAACATTATTTCGTACTCTTTCGAAAACTAAGGCTTAAACGCAACTTAAAATACTCTACTAACAAGAGTTTACTCTTACACAATCCTATGGCTCTTTGAAAACCTCCTAGGGTCCAGGGATCCTAAACCTGGCTCTGATACCAATTTGTAACACCTCTTTCCAGTATTACAGAAATCAGCCGTCCGGCCGGGTCAGCGATATAAAGAAAACTAGGAAACAGTATTAAAACTAGTAGCAGCAGGTAATAAAAGTCTATACTGAGCAGATTTAAGACTTACAGCGGAAGTAAAAAAAAATAAACTAAGCGTAACCACATACCTGATATCTGGATTCACAGAGCCACTAAACAAGAATGAAATTGTAATAACTGAAAACCTGGTAACAATAATAGTCTGATACAAGTTATATATAAAATATTAACCGGTTACATTGTCCACATCTACAAGTACATGCTGAAAAAAAAAAGTAAACTGAATGGGAAAAGTACTACAAACTGACACCACCATAACGCTCATCCTAGACGTAGTTTCCCACCTGGGTCACCTGAAAAACATTGCCCACGAAGGGTCAGAGTAAAGAAAAACAATTCCCCTTAGTGACACTAAAACAGATTTACATATGAATGCATGCATGTCTTTAAAACTAGTCTCGTGCACTGAAAACATTTTATGATATATGTTATGCATGTTTTCCTATACTTCCTGGTGAACACACTATAGTTCTATATTCATGACTTTCTGTTTATTTACCCAAGTCCTGACGTTCACTAACTAGTGTACTGTCTCACGTCAAGTCTGTACTTGAGTTCTAGGTGGCTTCTAGCCTACACGTTTACTGGGAAAGGCCCTAGGCAGAGTAGCTCCTAACGCGCAAAATCTGAAACTGACGACCCGAGACCATCTGACGAACTCAATTGTTCTAGTGTCACGCGGACACGATCTCGAATCTACTAACTGTTTCAAAGGGGAGTCAACTCCCAAGACTGTAACTCATAGGATACCATATGCCCTATGAGGAAGGTAGTACTCCTCTACCAAGCACGAAAAGACTGGTGTGTTACTGACCTTTTTGGTCTGATGCTACTCTGCATGGGATATCTTTTCTGGTGTACTACTGAGCGACCCTTGACTTTCTCGTAGTCGACTTGAAGGGACCTTCGCACCCTTGGTTGGACAATCTCCAGACTTACGTACACGTGTGAAGTTTCGTACTTAAATAACTGTTCATGACTTTACTAACGTGGTTATGGAAGAAGGCGTTATCATACGCGTTTTCACGATTATTTTCCTACTGCCACACTTTTCTATGCATGATTATGATGTTTGTACGAAACCTACTCATGCGTACAAAATATATTTACTTGATATGTCTAACTAAAAGAAATTAGGATTTCCTTACAGAGGTGCTGTGACGCTCGTATACTCGGCGCGGCGACATTTTCTCTTCCAAAAGCAAATCCTACTGCTGGGGACCTTCAGAATGTTGCCCCGACCCCACCAAAGTCCTGCAAATTCAAGGCAGTCCTAATTATCGCATTTTCCCCTTCGGGTTAACCTTTTGAAAAAATTCCAAAATGCTAGAGTCGTCCAAAATTAACGGCTAACATAGTGTACTACCTTCACGTGGGCGGGATTGAAGCTTCCAATGCGCCCAACTCCAATTTCGCGGTGGAAACCGTGCTCCAAAACCTAATTAGGGCACAAGGATGAAAACCTAGGTTAAACTAGTTTCCAAAACGAAGGAAAACCAAGCAGAAATCGAGAAAAGGAAGAGAACGAACTCACCGCAACCAAAAAGTTCAACTTCCACCGGTTAGGGTTGAATCCGGCACTTCCACGGCTAAGGAAGGAAAAGGAATGCCCATCGATGCCAGCAGAGGAGGGAGGAGAAGTCGGAGATGGAATCCGGAGGGGAAACGGCCGCCGATTAGGGCTTGCGGGAGGCGCGGCTTCGTCGGCGTCGAGCATGCAGAACGGGAATGTCGGGAGTCGGCCTGCGGTTTGTCTAAAGCCCGTGAGGAATGAGATTGCGGGATTTTAATACATAGTAGTAGGATGCGATTTTTGATAACCGTATTAGGTGAGAGGGGGGAACATTGCTATTGGCACCCCAATCAATTTCCTTACAAAATAACCTCATTCTCACTACGCGCCACTAAAAAAACGCGTCACGCACTATAATTAACGCACTTAACGAACTAACGGTCGCTATCATAAGGAAGGGTAACAGTATACCTTGACAACGCGCTGCCTCGATCAAAATCCGTCGCGACTTTCCCCTACAAATTTTAAATAAATTTTCGTGTCAATTAACGGATGTTACAGTAGACAAGTATTGCGGCGGCTTCTGGCAAGTAATGTGGTGGGTGGCACCAGAGTCCACAATCCAGTGGGAGCTTCGAGATAGACAGGTTATACCTTCATTTGCAATGGAGGCCACGGAGCCCGAGGAGCGGGCAATTATCCCTTGGAGTTGTTGGAGCTGGGTGCGGATAGCATCAATATCAGACTGAGCAGTTGAAGACGTCGACGGAGTAGGCAAGGAAGGAGACTCAGCCTTTGTAGAAGCAGCAAGGTGGGGTGGCAGACCATGCTTACGATAGCAGGTAGCCTCCAAATGATTCTCCCGGCCGCAGAAAGTGCATTTAAGGGGGGTTCTAGTACGTCCTCGGCCCCGAGACGAATATCAACCCCCACAGGTCAAGGTACCACGGGTGGAGGGATGGGATGAAGGTAACTGGAGCAGAGCTGGAGAGGGAGGCAGAGGAGCCTCGGGTGGTGGAGTGACCTTCAGAAGCATGGAGCAAACATCAGAGAGAGGAGTAGTGGCAAAGGAGAGAATCAGAGCTCGAACACTGTGCAGATGCGGAGGAACCCTTGTCATCATCATGGCAATCCCAACAGCTTCTTTCTGTGTCTGTTGGGAAACCAAATCAGTAGTAGGCGGCTGGTGTTGTATCCATGCCTCAACAAGAGTCTTGGCCTTGTCAACGAAGGAAGTTATATCGCCAGGTATCCCGAGATCAAGGGATTGAAGATCAGTGATGATGTCGAACAAATGCTGGAGGCTGTTTTGGCCAGAATAGGAGTGGAGTTCCTCCCACATGGACTTAGCCGTGTCATGATACATGGTCATCCGGTACGGCTCAGTATCCATGGAGTTGAGGAGTCAGGATTGCACTCGGCCGTCATCACGAAGCCAATCGTCAGTTGGAACGGTAGGAGTAGCCCGGGTCAAGTGATGGAGCAGGCCTTTGGTCTGGAGCACACGACGAACTCAATGGACCCATTCTACAAAGTTCCTTTTTCCAGAGAGAGATAGTGGTAATCTTGAGTCATCTCGAGGTTCCGTAGCAGAGGAGATAGCTCGAGATGGTAGAGAAGTACCAGCGGACTCGCCTGAAGCAGTGGCTGAATCCATGAAGCCGCAGCGGACAGAGAGCACAAGCGGACACGGCGGTCTGAACTAGCTGCACGATCTCGGACAGTAGAAGAGGGAAGCCCGCAGCGGAGAATAGGTCGCACGGTCTCGGTGATACAACACCAGCGGCAAGTGGCCGCGACCAAGATGTGAAGCCTACAGCGGGTTGAGAGGCCGCAGCGAACGAAGAGGCAGCAGCGGATTGAGAGGCCGCAGCGGCTAAGGGAGAGAACCCGCAGCCGGAAGAAACCGGGCAAAGAGAAAGCGAAGCCGCACGTTCTCGGTGTGGACACACCAACGGTAAGATACTGCGACCAAGGTGCAGAGCCCCAGCGGGTAGAGAAGCCGCAGAAGAAGAGGTAAAAACCGCAGCGACTTGAGCATGGGGAGCGGCATCGACTTAAAACAGGGAAACCGCACGGTCTCGGCTAGAAAACCAGCGGCACAAAAAGGTGCCACGACCAAGATGCGGTGGGTGCAACAGGACGGAAAGCCACAGCGAGAAGAAGAGAGGTCGCCCGCAAGATATAATCAGCGGTTAAGAAGGCAGTGGTTAGGGAAGAGCCCGCAGCGGGAAGCGAGAACAACTTGCAGCGGGTAGCGAGAACAGATCGCAACGGGTAGCGAGAACAACCCGCAGCGGGTAGCAAGAACAGGCCGCAGCGGGTAGGAAGAACAGGCCGCAGCGGGAAGCAGGAAAACGGGTAGAGAAGAAGCGGGAAGGGCCCGCAGAGCAGACCGCAAGAGGATCGAAGGAGACCGCCCGGTTAGGGAAAAAAGAGGGCCCACAAGCCGAGAGGTCTATAAAAGGGAGAGGGAGGGGGTGGGGGAACTGAGAAGGGAAAGACAGAGAGAGCAAGAGGAGCAGAAAGAGGCACAAACCGCACGGGAAGCCGCGGTTTGCGACCAGAAGAGGCCGCCCGGTTAAGCCGAAGAACCCGGCGGACAGAAACGGACAGGTCGGACCGCTTCCTCTGATACCATGTAGAAAAAGATGCAAGAAATCTTGTAGGCTGTATTTTTTGTATAAACAGTAAGTATGAATACACTTATATAGGAGGAGAGGAGGAGAAAAATCTCAAGACTAACAATGTGGGACTAAACCTAAGACAAATGTGGGCTCATAAATGGGCCACAATTACAATTGGCTTTTACATAGTTTTTCACTATCTTCTAATAGAAACAATAGCTCGCGATTCTTTATTTGTATAGTCCTTGTTTTCTGTAATTTCATTTATCTTCTCTATCCCTTTATGTCAACTTATTTGAATTTGTGCAAACTACTTAAGGTCGTAAGTAGATTATGTCCATGTAAGGTTTAAAAAGAGATTTATTTGCACTGGATGAAAAGGGATTGCTCCAATGATTAGTTATACATATTCAAGATATTTCAAAAAAAAGACTTTGCACGCTCGCCAAAGAATTTAATCTATTTTCATTAACAGAGTTTGCATGGTTGTGTAAAATGCGTATAACCATCCATCAAGCATAAGAGTAATTTTGTTTTTATAAATCTGTTAAAAATAAAACAAACATTCTATTGTTACTAATGCATATATAGGAAGAATATCAATTTAGGCTCTATTGGGCGTTTCACTTCTCCGTTTGCATACCCGCCCACCGTATAGTTTCGAAAATATCAAATGAAACCTTAGTATTGAGTTTCATATAAACATATCTTATTATTCTCACATATATACATAAAATCAAGATGTGGCAGATATTTATAGAACTCAAGAGGCTGAGTTCATGCACACCCTGTGTATGCCTTATATAGTTAAACCCAATCTAAATTGGGATTGGAGTTGGTCATACTAAAGACAGACAATTCAGTTGAGCCTGCACGAAGTTTAACTTGAATAACATGAGCATATTAACCTAAAGAGTATCTAATGCTTTCTGTGTATTAGTTGAGCATGTAGCGTGTAAATAATGATTAGGAAACAATTTGTTTGCAATCAGTATGAAGCCTGCTTTAAGTTGCAATGAAAAAAAATAGAATAGGTATTTTACCTGTTCCACATAGGACAACAGATGATGTTGAAGCAAAACAGGTTGTGCCCTCTGCAAATGAGTATATCCAGGAACTATCAGCCCTTCATTTTTTACAGCCAGCTTAACTAGAGCAACCTGTAAAAAAAAAATTGAACTGTGGTTAAATAGATGCATGTTAATCGGGTTTATGTTTTACCACGCTGTAAGAAAGTGATGTAAAATAATAATATCAAGACACAACCACTCATAAACCCCCTAAACATATGAATCCGCATTCCAAAAAATTTGGGTGTCCATATGAATCCGCCTCCATTCATTGTTGAGCGTGATGCTAAGAAGGGTGTTCAATGTTAGCTAAGAAAAATGAAATAAAAAAACACATTCATATTTCTTCATCTTCCCATGCTCAATCATCTCACTTGGAAGTTATACCAAAAACTGACAAAAGGACATAAATTCTTTTGAAATGAAAAGTGGGTGTCTACCTAATAGTTGTTGTGCAGCAACTATTGACATGAATGTGTCTGATTATTTTAGTTATTTTTGTACAAATACAACAACAGTCAATCCTTCATCCCCTAAACATATTAGATAACACTACACAGACCATGCAAAGGTATTATCTGCAACTCCCAACAATTTCCCACTCGAAGATAACCTGAAGCGTTCACAAACAAACACCTACAAACCCGATTGATCTCCAAAAAATGGACGTAGTCATCTGACCTCTCTTGGTGTGGCTCCAGCCCCATCATCTTTTCAAGCATGAAGGCCAACTGAAGTTAAACACAACTTCAGTTTCTGAACAGTAACAGACTTGGTCAACATATCTGCCTGATTATCATTCCCCAAAATCTTCTCTAGCAACAGACCCCCATCCTCCAGAGGTGAACCGATGAAATGGTATCTCAAATCGATGTGCTTCGTCCTGGCATAGAACACTGAATTTTTGGCAAGGTGTATAGCACTCTGGCAGTCACTGAAAAGAAAACGGTTCTCTTGCTTCAAGCCCAGCTCCTCCAAGAAACTCTTCAACCAACTCATCTCCTTTACAGTCTCAATCACAGCTACATACTAAGGCTTCATTTGTTTCGGCGGTGGCGGGTCGATCCGGCGGGTGGAAACGGAGTGTTCGAAACGGAGGGGGGAGGTAGCTGCTCTAAACGGAGCTTTTTGGGGCGTTTCTCAAGGCGGGCGGGTGGAAACGGAGCAAACGCCGCCGGCGGTTCATTTGTTTACCCGCCTTACGGCGGCGTTTGCCCAAAACGGAGCACCGAAACGCCCAGACAAATAGAGTCTAAGCTTGTCATCGATAGTGTCACTGATTTCTGCAGACGTGAGACCCAACTCACCAGTGTTGAACTTATAGTATAGATATAACCTGTGGTACTTCGTCGCGTATCCTCATCACTGGCAAATTCTGCATCCACATATCCCTTCACTTTCAATTTTCCCCTCCCAAAACAAAGTGGTAGATCAGTGGTACCTCTCAAATATTGCATGATCCACTTTACTGCTTCCTGATGTTGTTTTCCTAGATTGCTAGCAAAGCTGGTCACAACTCTCACTGCATGGGCAATGTCTGGTCTCGTGTTCACCATTGCATATATCAGGCTACCCACGGCCGAGGTATACGGAATCTTGGCCATGTATTCTCTATCTGCATCTGTCTTGGGTGAAAATCCTTGAGAAAGTCTGAAGTTACTTCCCAAGGGTGTGCCAACTGCCTTAGCACTATGCATATTGAACCTCTCCAAAACATGTTCAATATACTCAGCCTGACTCAACCGCAAGGTCCCCTGAGTCATATTTTTGCTGATCCTCATCCCAAGTATCTTCTTGGATACACCCAGATCTTTCATAGCAAAATCTGTTGCCAACTGTTGCTTCAACCTGTTGATTTCCTTAACACAGGAACCTGCTTTTATCATCTACGTAAAGCAATAAAATAATGTAGCTGGAACAAACCTCTTGAAGTAACAACAATGATCTCCACTGCACCTTGTGTAGCCACTGCGCTGCATGAAACCATCAAAAATTTTGTACCATTGTCTGGGAACCTGTTTTAAAACATATAGACTCTTTTTGAGTCTGCATACTCTCTTCCTCGTATTTCGCAATGAAGCCAATAGGTTGCGTCATATAGATTTCTTCATCCAAATCCCCGTGAAGAAAATCAATTTTAACATCTAACTACTCAAGGTAGAGATTTTCAGTAGCAACCAAACTCAATGTCACTCTTATAGCGTCCATCTTTACAACCGGAGAAAATATCTTTGTATAATAGATCCCTTCCTTCTGTTGGAAGCCTTTTACAACCAATCTCGCTTTGTACCTTTTTTGCCACCACTCTCCTGCTTAAGTCGAAAAACCCATTTGTTCTGGAAGGCTTTCTTTCCCGCGGGAAGCTGAGTTAACTGCCAAGTGTCGTTGGAATGAAGAGAGCCCATCTCTTCCTGCATCGCAGTCTTCCACTTAGCTGACTCGGAAACTTGCATAGCTTCATCATAGCACTCTGGTTCTCCATTGTCTGTCAAAAGCAAGTAATCTAGCAAAGAAATAAATTTTGGATTCGGCTTGTGTACTCCGGTTGACCTCCTCAACTCTCTGACCGCTGAACTTGACCCTGCTTCTGGAGCTATCTCATTTGAGACTGTCTCCTCTGAAACTATCACATCTAAAACTCTCCCCTTCCCTTGACTGGATCCCTGTTCAGCCTCACTATCATCTGGAAGGTCCTCCAACTCAAAGTATTTAGGAGTATCTATACCCAAAGTGGTATTCCCGCTGCTTTGTTTGTCGTCCCTGTCTTTGTACATCACCGGATCACCTTATCATCAAACACAACGTCTCTGCTTCTAATTATCTTCCGGTTTTTGTCATACCAAAACCGATAACCAAACTCATCTCCTTCGTATCCAATAAAGGTGCACTTATGTGACTTTGCATCAAGTTTATGTTGGAGTCACCATGATGATCTGGAAGTGATCAAGCATGTAATCTCACTGCCAACGCGATATGAGCCTGCAGGGTCGCACATAAAAGATGTGGAGAAATTGGATGACTGACTGTGTTGGTAAAGGTTACCAATCACCGACCTGAATAGGGTTATGGGCAAAGTGTTGTCTTATAGGATCATCGGGTTGGGCAAATGTTGCCTTAAAGGGCTGGTTAGGTTTGTCGTCCGAGGGTCAATGACATTAATCGAGAATCGTCTTCTGATTCCCGCCGATCGGCGAGAATCGTCTCCCTGATTCTCGCCGATCGACGAGAATCGTCGAGAATCAATGATTGATTCTCGACGATCGACTACCTTGACAATTGTCGTCGACCGCGGCTCGACGATCGTCGAGTATCATTGTGAATCGTCGAGCGCGGCTCGACGATCGGCGAGAATCGTCGAGTATTGTACTCTGATTCTCGCCGATCCTGTATGATACTCGTCGACTGATTCTCGCCGAACCTGCTCAGTGATTCTCGCCGATTGTCGCCGATTCTCACCGATTGATACTCGCCGATTCTGAACCCTAGTTCTGGGTGGTCTGCGGATAGCGATTTTCCTGGGTTTATTTATACCTCTAGTATAAATAGAAATCTTAGGGTTTTATCGGGAGATATCCTTTTGGCTACTGTGCGAATCGACCCCCGACGGAAACGTTCCGCTCGTTCGCTCCGCCGATCCCGATCCCCCCGCCGGAAGAGTTCCGCCGCCGTGTTCGCTCCGCTGCCACCTCTTCTCCGGCGACTGTCGCTGGTGCTGCAATCCCTGGCGCGGACCTAGCAGTCCGTGGGAAAGCAAAGGTGCGGTCTTCTCCATCCCAATCTTCCGTGCGACGGAAAGCTCGGCGTTCTCCCGCTCGTGTGGACTTCTGCAGAAACGTGGATACTATTCCACGTAGAACTCGCCACCAGCAAGCAGATAAAGTTTGGAGCATCTCCGTTGAGTTGTGACTCAACGCCACCGAGGTAATTTTTGCCTAGTTTTGTTAACTTCTTGATTCAACTGTTCATGGCCCGATCCACATCTCTTTGGGTTTTTCTTGATGTTTTACTTTTCCGCTGCGTGCACAAGCGTTGTGTCAACCCTATAGAGAAACCCAACAGTGGTATCAAAGCGAGGTTCGGCCATGATTGTTGTTTTGGAAGTTTGTTATTCCAGTGCGTGTAAACCTAGGGATTTAGAAGTGTTCTAAATGTCTAGATTTAGTCTTGGTCTTCTCGCCAAGAACGATTGGAATTTCGGTGGATTTCTAAGTGTTAGAAATAGTGATCTCCTTAGCAGTAACCATCCCTCGATTTTGTTTTGGATTTTGAATCCAACAAAGAGAGATGAGCTTGTCTACTGCTTTAAGTTAAGCTGTCTTTGCCTTTGTCCAATGCATGTAAATCTGAGGATTTGGAAATTTCCGGATGCTCAGATTTAGCCCTTCCTTCTATCAAATGTTGATGGTGTCAGAATGTGCACATAAGGGATGCATGTGGTTTTAGAAGAATTGTTTTTCTTTGGATGTGCACGTCGATCAAATGTTGATCATGGTTAATTGTTAACCTATATTTGAAATCGCTTGATCAAATATTAAGTGTTCGGATGCCTTCCGATGGCTGACACTCTTCCTGTCTCGATCGATGAAGTGTGGGCTTGCCAAAGCAAGGTGCATTAATCTATCTTGGTAAGGATGCGAGCGGATAATTGTGATATCCCACTGTCGACATCGGGTCCAGCTTAACTAGGTGACCTCAAAGGTTGAGTGTCTAGAGGCATAGGGTTGGCATGCACCATGTGATGGATGCGAATAAGGAGTTATTCACCAACCATACAAGGATTGCATGAGGATGCAATTGGCAAGCGTTGCCTACCTAAATAACCGCATCGTGAGAGGAACGCCAAAGCGGACTCATAGTGTTGGTGAAATACGGATCTTGTCCACTAAGAGAGTAGCTCGCATGAACTCTCCGAATTGTTAGTGAGGGCTATCATTTCGAATAAAATAGTGGGAGTATTTTAATTGAAGTCCTAATTAGAATAAATTATAATTGAAATTTAGGTACTGATTTTATTCTGCATAAATTCTTGTAGAATTCCATGGCAAGCGTTGCACACTCCACGTTATCTCTGAGAGCCATCCTTGAGAAGGATAAGCTCAGTGGGACAAATAATATGGACTGGTATAGGAACCTGAGAATTGTTCTCAGGCAAGAGCGAAAGCTCTATGTCTTGGAAGAAGAAGCCCCCGAGGTGCCGACCGGGAACTCTTCCCGTGCTGAGAAAGATACTTATAAGAAGTATACTGACGATGCTTTGGATGTCGAGTGCCTTATGCTTGCCACCATGAACTCTGAGCTTCAGAATCAACATGAGAACATGGGGTACAAGGAGATTGACGAGCATCTCAAGAAAATGTTTCAAGGGCAGGCTCGTCAAGAGAGGTTCGACATCACGAAAGCGTTATTTCAGTGCAAGATGGGAGCTCGAGACTCAGTAGGGACTCACGTACTCAAGATGATTGGGTATATAGAGAACCTTGAAAGGCTGGGTTTTCCTCTTGGTCAAGAGTTGGCCACGGATCTGATCCTGCAATCGTTGTCGGACAGTTATGAGCAGTTTGTCTTGAACTACAACATGAATGAGATAGACAAGACACTGCCCGAACTCCTAGGCATGTTGAGAACTGCCGAAATCAACATGAAGAAGGCCAAGCCTGCCAGCCCCATACTGATGGTGCATAAGGGCAAGGGCAAAGCCAAGGGCTCCAAGAATACGAAGGTAGGACCTCAGTCACATCTTGAGCCCAAGTCCTCAGCACTGATGAAAAGGAAAAGCACGGTGAAGGAAGGGAAATGCCACCACTGTGGCAAGGCTAGTCATTGGCGGAGGAACTGTCCTTCATACATTGAGGGTCTGCAGAAATTGAGGGGAGGTATGACTTCCGCTTCTAATGTTTACGTTATAGAGATAAACCTTTCTGCTCCTTCATCTTGGGTATTGGATACCGGATGTGGTTCTCACATTTGTACAAATGTGCAGGAACTGGGAAGGAGAAGATTGCTGAGTAAAGGGGAGGTGGACCTCCGCGTCGGCAATGGAGCAAGAGTTGCTGCTGTAGCCGTAGGAGTTTACCGTCTTTCTTTGCCCAGTGGGCTTGTAATAGAACTAGATAACTGTTATTTTGTTCCGGCGATAACTAGAAAATTATATCTATTTCATGTTTGGACATGATTGGATTTTCTTTTATAATTAAGAACAATTGTTGTTCTATATTTAAGAATGATGTTTGTTATGTTGTAGCCCAATTGTTTAATGGTCTTTACGTTTTGAACTTGGACCATCTGATCTATAATGTAGAAAATAATAAAAGACTAACAACAAATGACTCGAACCCTACGTTTCTCTGGCATTGTCGTTTGGGTCATATCAACGAGAAGCGCATATCCAAACTCCATAGAGATGGACTTTTGGACTCATTTGATTATGAATCATTTGAGCGATGCGAATCTTGTTTGCTAGGCAAGATGACTAAAGCTCCTTTCACTGGTTATACTGAGAGTGCTGAGGATCTCTTGGGTGTTATACATAGTGATGTATGCGGACCCATGAGTTCCATGGCTAGAGAAGGGTATTTCTACTTTGTTACATTTACTGATGATTTCAGTAGATACGGATATGTGTATCTTATGAAGTGCAAATCCGAGACCTTTGAAAAGTTCAAAGAGTTCAAGAATGAAGTAGAAAACCAGTTGGGTAAAAGGGTTAAAGCACTCCGATCTGATCGAGGTGGCGAATACCTGAGTCATGAGTTCCGTGATCATCTGAAAGAGTGTGGTATTGTATCACAGCTCACTCCACCTAGAACACCACAACATAATGGTGTGTCTGAGAGGAGAAATCGTACTCTGTTAGACATGGTACGTTCGATGATGAGTCATGCAGACTTGTCTGTTTCCTTTTGGGGTTTTGCTTTAGAGACTGCTGCAATGACATTGAATCGCGCTCCAACTAAAACGGTTCTGAAGACACCATATGAGATATGGACTGGGAAGCGTCCTAGTATGTCGTTCATTAAAATTTGGGGCTGTGAGGCATACGTGAGACGTCAAATGCCTGACAAGCTGGAACTCAAATCGGATAAATGTTATCTGGTGGGATATACTAAGGAAACGAAAGGGTATTACTTTTACCTACCGTCTGAGGGCAAAGTGTTTGTCGCAAGGACTGGTGTCTTCTTGGAGAAAGAGTTCTTATCAAGAAAGACTGAAAACGTAGAGCTTGAAGAAGTTCAAGAACCACATGTAGTGAATGAACCGGAATTGGATTCTGAGTCAGGACTACAAGATGTTGTAACTAGAGAACCTGCTCAGGGAACACAAGTCCTACGTAGATCTGGTAGACCGAGGTTTGAGCCTGAGAGATATGGATTTCTCGTGTCTCAAATAGGTAATGTGTTGCTTATGGATCATGATGATGAACCAGCAACCTACCAAGAGGCTATGAATGGACCGGACTCCGACAAATGGCTTGAGGCTATGAAATCCGAAATGGACTCCATGTATGCAAACCAAGTTTGGAACTTGATGGAACCACCTGAAGGGGTACGACCCATAGGGTGCAAGTGGGTCTTCAAGAAGAAGACCGACATGGATAGGAATGTACAGACATTCAAAGGGCGACTGGTGGCTAAGGGTTTCAAGCAAATTCATGGTATTGACTATGATGAGACCTTTTCCCCTGTTGCCATGGTAAAGTCCATTAGGATATTGCTTGCTATTGCTGCGTATTATGACTACGAGATCTGGCAGATGGATGTCAAAACGGCTTTCCTTAATGGAAACCTCCTTGAGGAAGTGTATATGACACAACCTGAGGGTTTTGTATCCCCAGATGAAGCCACTAAAATATGCAAGCTGAATAAGTCCATTTATGGACTGAAACAGGCCTCTCGAAGTTGGAATCTTCGTTTTGATGAGAAAATCAAAGAGTTTGGTTTCATCAAGAATGAAGATGAGCCTTGTGTTTACAAGCGAATCAGTGGGAGCATTGTTGTCTTCCTGATATTGTATGTAGATGACATACTGTTGATCGGGAATGACATTCCTACCCTGAAAGTTGTTAAGAACAACCTAGGGAACTGTTTTTCAATGAAGGATTTGGGTGAAGCGACTTATATACTCGGTATTAAGATCTATAGAGATAGATCGAAGAAGTTGCTGGGTTTGACCCAGAGTACGTACATCGAAAAGGTGTTGAAGCGGTTCAACATGCTTGAGTCCAAGAAAGGATTTTTGCCCATGTCTCACGGTGTGAATCTCTCTAAGGACCAGTGTCAAAAGTCTTGTGAAGATAAGGACCGCATGAAGTTGATTCCATATGCTTCGGCAATTGGATCAATCATGTACGCGATGTTATGTACTCGACCCGATGTCTCCTTTGCTTTGAGCATGACTAGCAGGTATCAGTCAGACCCCGGTGAGTGTCACTGGATTGCAGTCAAGAATATCCTGAAGTACCTGAGAAGGACTAAGGACGTGTTCTTGGTGTATGGTGGAGAGGAAGAGCTCGTTGTAAGTGGTTACACGGATGCTAGCTTCCAAACTGATCGAGACGACTCCAAGTCTCAGTCAGGTTTTGTGTTTTGCCTGAATGGAGGAGCTGTAAGCTGGAAGAGTTCCAAGCAAGAGACAGTTGCTGATTCTACAACAGAGGCCGAGTATATCGCAGCAGCTAATGCGGCGAAGGAGGCTGTATGGATTAGGAAATTCATCGGCGAGCTTGATGTAGTTCCTAGCATTGTTGGTCCCGTAGTTCTCTACTGTGATAACAATGGTGCAATTGCACAATCTAAGTAACCTAGATCTCATCAGCGCTCCAAGCACATACTCCGGCGTTTTCATCTTATTCGTGAGATTGTCGAACGAGGAGATGTAAACATTTGCAGAGTGCCGACTGAGAAAAATATTGCGGATCCGCTGACAAAGTCTCTCGCGCAGAGAAAGCATGATGGTCATACTAGATCGATGGGTATACGATACCTAAATGATCAACTCTAGCGAGAATCTTGTGGGTTGCATGTAATCTTGTACTTTGTTGGCTGTTTGTTCATATGATGAACTGTGTACCTAGTTTTTCTTTTATAATTAAATGGCAAATTCTTTTATTATGAATTTTTCCATATATGATAGTTAAATGTTAACATAATAGATACCCTTAGAATGTTCGCTTCCATGGGACATCAAGTACGTGACTTGAATGTGAGAGCACATGATTTTTGGAGCTTCATTCTTAAAGGTCCCTGGTCGAGTATCATCATAGAAGCTAAGGGTGATGATGGTACATGAAGACTAGCACGTGTGTTGACTGATGACTGGTTCTCACAGGTCATGATATTGTGATATCAAGTCATCACGTGGGTACTTGTTAGTGAACAAGTTGTACTGGACAGACCCAACCTGAGACTACTCTGTGGATTGTCATCCAATCGTGTCACGAGTAGGTCTCAATTGACAATGGTGTTGTGATCCTTTGACCTGAAGTCACAGCATTCATCAAGTGAGGAAGAGCGTGCTTTGATGTCATCTAAAGTCTTCCTTGAGAAAGGTTGATGATAAGGGTGGTTGTTGGGCATGTTACGAATCATTTGGGTGTTTGTGTGTGAGCAGATATGGGATTTATCCTCCTGTATGACAGGAGTTGCATCCATGGGCCCCTTGATGGATCTGTACTGAGAAATGCATTGCCATACTTGGTTGAGTCAATATGTGATATTGGACTCACCATTCTCTGGAAGTCCGTCCTGGATCAAGAAACTTGGATTGAGCTATTACGAGGGTGACACGGTCCATGCCTCTAGTTATTTCTGGATGTAAGGGACAAAGGGACAAAGACAACGCTGATACATTGGTCATATAGGCTTATGAGTTATAAACTCTTATTGTTTGGGGAGCAATGATGCATTGCTAGATGTCGCTCATTGTTTGTGAGGTTTTTGCTTTGATACTTTCGAGATCAAGTGGGAGTCTGTTGGAGTCACCATGATGATCTGGAAGTGATCAAGCATGTAATCTCACTGCCAACGCGATATGAGCCTGCAGGGTCGCACATAAAAGATGTGGAGAAATTGGATGACTGACTGTGTTGGTAAAGGTTACCAATCACCGACCTGAATAGGGTTATGGGCAAAGTGTTGTCTTATAGGATCATCGGGTTGGGCAAATGTTGCCTTAAAGGGCTGGTTAGGTTTGTCGTCCGAGGGTCAATGACATTAGTCGAGAATCGTCTTCTGATTCCCGCCGATCGGCGAGAATCGTCTCCCTGATTCTCGCCGATCGACGAGAATCGTCGAGAATCAATGATTGATTCTCGACGATCGACTACCTTGACAATTGTCGTCGACCGCGGCTCGACGATCGTCGAGTATCATTGTGAATCGTCAAGCGCGGCTCGACGATCGGCGAGAATCGTCGAGTATTGTACTCTGATTCTCGCCGATCCTGTATGATACTCGTCGACTGATTCTCGCCGAACCTGCTCAGTGATTCTCGCCGATTGTCGCCGATTCTCACCGATTGATACTCGCCGATTCTGAACCCTAGTTCTGGGTGGTCTGCGGATAGCGATTTTCCTGGGTTTATTTATACATCTAGTATAAATAGAACACTTAGGGTTTTATCGGGAGATATCCTTTTGGCTACTGTGCGAATCGACCCCCGACGGAAACGTTCCGCTCGTTCGCTCCGCCGATCCCGATCCCCCCGCCGGAAGAGTTCCGACGCCGTGTTCGCTCCGCTGCCACCTTTCTCCGGCGACTGTCGCTGGTGCTGCAATCCCTGGCGCGGACCTAGCAGTCCGTGGGAAAGCAAAGGTGCGGTCTTCTCCATCCCGATCTTCCGTGCGACGGAAAGCTCGGCGTTCTCCCGCTCGTGTGGACTTCTGCAGAAACGTGGATATTATTCCACGTAGAACTCGCCACCAGCAAGCAGATAAAGTTTGGAGCATCTCCGTTGAGTTGTGACTCAACGCCACCGAGGTAATTTTTGCCTAGTTTTGTTAACTTCTTGATTCAACTGTTCATGGCCCGATCCACATCTCTTTGGGTTTTTCTTGATGTTTTACTTTTCCGCTGCGTGCACAAGCGTTGTGCCAACCCTATAGAGAAACCCAACAGTTTATCCATGTTTTTGTCGCTAATATGCACATAAGAAACACAACCGAAAACATGTAGGTGAGCGAGATTTATCTTTTTACCACTCCAAACCTCTTCAGGTATGCCAAAATTCAACGGAACTGATGGCCCAAGATTGATCAAATATGTTGCCATGCTAACTGCATCTGCCAAAAACAACTTGGGCAACCCTGTGTGTATCTGCATGCTCCTAGCACACTCAATCAAGGTCGTGTTCATCCCCTCTGCAATGTCATTGTGTTGCGGAGTCCCTGGAGGCGTCCTCTCTAAACGAATCCCGAATAGAGAGCAGGCTCTCTTGAACTCCATCAACTCATATTCTTCGTCGTTGTAAGATCTCAACCATTCCAACTTTAAATCTGTTTCATTCTCAACCATGGTCTTCCGCTTCTTGAAGACTTTTGACTTATGCTTCATGAAGTATACTCATACCTTCCTCGAGTGATCGTTGACAAAGGTAACGTAGTAATAAGAACTACCAATAAAAGACACTGCAGCTCGACCCCACACATCTGTATGGACAAGCTCAAGATTTTGAGCCTTGGGAGGCCTGCCGCCTTTTTGGAAACTAACCTGTTTCTGTTTTCCAAAAATGCAGTCCTCATTACGTGTTAATATCCACGGACTCTAAGTCTGGTAGCTTCCCATTTGACTGCATGACCTTCATTCCCTTCTCACTCATATGCCTTAGTCTTCTGTGCCACAGATTTGAACTCTCCTTGATGTCTACAGTTGCAAGTATGTTGCTACTATGTGAAGACAAGTAAAGTGTACCAACTTTCTTGCCTTTAGACATTACCAAAGTACCGTTGGAGACTTTCCACATATCTCCTGTGAATGTTGAAGTATAACCTGTTGTTGCAAGCTGTCCAACCAAAACAAGATTCCTCTTCAACTTCGAAACGTGCATGCCATCTTTCAGACAACATTTGGACCCATGTGTTGTAATCTGAACATCCCCTCTTCACACTATATTGCAAGGCTCGTCGTCCCTCAAATATACCTTCCTAAAGTCCCCTGCTACATAGTTCTGCAGAACCGCCCTGTTAGCAGTGGCATGGAATGAGGCACCCGAATCAATCACCCAAGATTCGGCGTCGTTGTTCATAGCAAAAATAAGTGTGTCATGCACAACATGAGCTTCTTGCTCGTCGTTATTCTTCTTCGGTGCTTTGCAAGTTTGTGGCATTCACCTTTAATAGGCAGAACCTGAGATTTGGCCTTATTTCTCTTACCATTGGATTTTGGCTTGTTCCGGTTCAGATATTGACCACCCTTGGTCTAGCTTTTGCCCCTTTGCTCAAAATTTAGAGCCAAACTTGAACTACCTGAACCATCAATTGAACCCCTTCTGACCTCCTCAGTCAAAATCAAGCTAACAACCTCACTCAGTTTCAACTTTTCTTTCCTTGTTGAATTACTAACTGCAGTAACAGTACCCTGCTAACTCTCTGGCAACTGAGACAGAATTAACAAGGCTTGAACCTCATCATCAAACTTGATATCGACAGATGTAAGTTGATCAACAATCATATTGAACTCACTGAGATGTGACATAAAGGAAACCCCTTCTGCCATAGACAGGTTGAAAAGATTTTTCATAAGATGTACCTCATTCGCAGCAGAGGGTTTGCTCGTACATCTTATTCAGTGCTTCCATAAGATCGGTCGTCGTTTTTTCTTTCAAGATGTGGGTGACTGACTTTGAGAGGGATAGGCGAATAACCCTTAATGCCTTCTTGTCCAGAACTTTCTGATCCTCATTGCATTCTCCAGTCCTCTTCCCCCTTTCTTTGCCCAGAAACGGACGGTAAAGATCCTTTTGATACAGATAGTCCTCTATCTGTGTTTTCCATTACTCGAAGTCTGATCCATCGAACTTGTCGATCCTCTATTTGCCTTCTTCAGAACTGATAGCTCCCACTGAAACCCTAGACTGCCCGAACAAGAATGAAACGTAACTCATCAAATAAAAAATCCAACCCTCTGATACCAGTTGATGTGGTGGAAGAGGAACACGTGCTATGATTGCAGCACCACGTTTATGGAACTTGGAAGCAATGCATCACAAAGCAATGTAAAACTAGCAAGTAGAGACCAAAAAAACAGGAAAGAAAAATGGAAAGATATACGTGGAAAACCTCAACGGGAGGGAAAATCACAGGAGCCACACCAGTCCATTATGAAATCGAAAAACGGGAGTACAGAGCTTCTTCCAATCTCTACCTAAGGTTGGATTTCTCTCAGCCTTTCTGACGTAGGCTAAATCTATAGGTGGTGGATGTAATGTTGACTTAACCCTATATGCAATGCAAAGCCCGACAGATAATTCAAATTAAGTAATAAATAATTTAATCGCACACACATGATTATGACAAAGGCATAATAATTTGTTTAAGCAAGCGGATTAGGCTTTCCTTCGCGTGTAGGGTCAAAGCAAGAGCGTGCGGCGAATAAATTATGCAAATCACAAAATAATTTAAAAGCAAACAGCCACAATACAAGAGATCCAGACAAGTAAAAGATCCAACTGATAATAATAATGCTGAAAAATAATCGTTCAATACAACAAGTGGCTCACCGAGTAGAGAGTTGTCCAAGTCAATGGAGATTTCAGAGACCGAGGCGTTGACGGCGATCCAAAGTGGAACTAGAGGTGGGTGACGATGTAGACAACTGGATTTGGAGGTGGGAGGCGGAATCGAGCCGGAAACGAGTAGATCTGACTATATGGAGGTGGATCCGGGTGACAGGAGGGTGGATCTGGAGGTTTGGGAGCAGATCCGGGCGGTGAGGGGGTAGATAGGGGTAAGGGAGTTGTTGGTTGCTCCACAGAAGAGAGAAGGGTTGTTGAAGGCTTGCGGCAGTGGGGTTGCATGGGGAAGCTGAAAGGAGGGGCGGTGGTTGGCTGTGGGGGCTGGAGAGGGTGGCGGACAGCGGGGAGGCTGTTGGAAGGGGGAGGCGGTAGCAAGGGGGTGGTTGGGAGGCGCTACCTGTTGACTGGACAGTACCAGAAAGGGTGGTTGTTGGCTGTTTGGAGACATGTGGGAGTGGTGGTGGAGGATTTTGATGGTGGGAAAAAGAGGCTGGGGTTAGTTATTACCTTGGGGAGGAAGATAAACGCCTAGAAATCATCACCTAGGGCTTCATGGAGTCGGCACCGTGGATTGATTGCGGGATTCTGGGATTCAGAATCTCCAAAATCTGCAATACTTTAATCAGCCCCTAAGCACTTTATTTATAATAAAGAGGAGATTAGGGCATCCCAACATCGACGGCTATGATTGGCCGGAGGTAGGGTTACCCAAATACATCAAAATAAATGTAAAAATAATAAAGTAATATATAAAATCGATTCGCAACGCGGATCCGGACGCATCCGCAGAGTCGGATCATCGATCTGGGCATGTCATATATAGTAAGTCGTCAATCGGTCCCGAACGGGGCCAAAACTCGTCCTCCGCCGAGAATCCACGTCTCCGCTCCGCATCATTCTCCCCGGCTTGAAAGAATTCATCTCTTGATGAATAGAGATCAGAATTTTTTCAATGTATACCAGGTAAGAGTCGATGAGGTCCACCGGAGGTCGTCTAATTGTCGTCGATGAGAAAATATCCACGCCAATCAACTCCCGCTGACTGAAAAGTTGTCATCTCCGATGAATGGAGATGGTCGTACTGAAGTCGAATCCCAATGGTGAATCGATCAAGCTCTGCTGGTAGTATCTAGGTGTCATCAACGTCTGGACAGTCCTGCCAGTGTACCAAGTAATGATACAGAGACCCACTTGTAGTAGAAACGTATTGGAGGGATCTGGTCTCAGTAATGCTTCCAGTGCTCAACTCACGAGTGGTGGATCCTGGTGCAATAGGCGGTGTCATAGGTCAAACCAAAGAAGACGAGTCCCCGAGTGGGTGGGTGTCAGAAATGGGTGAACTGTGGTGGCCATCAGATATGGGTGAACTATGAGGGTGGTAAGGCAATGGGAGTGGAGGTGTGGGCGGTTGGGGGTCCCCCCTGCTTGGGTCCACATACCCTATAGGTGGTGGATGAAGAATGTCTTATCCCTACATGTCATGCAAATCTCAACGGAGAAATCAAAAAAATCAGATAATAAATAATTAAATCACACGCACATAACTTTAGCAATTGTAAAATAATTTAATAGGGCAAAGCAAGCTTAGGCTTTCTTCGGCGTAGAGGGCCAAAACAAGAGCATGCAACAAATAAACCCTGCAAATCACAATAATAATCTAAAACAAGTAACTATTATTCTGGAGATCCAAACAAACATGAAACCACAATCTCTTATGTTAATATTGAGAATTTAAGTTTCATAAAACAAATAAATACTCACAAAATATGGGGTCTACCCGTAGAGAGGATATCTGGTGAAGCACGGCGCGGTGGAGACGATCCAGAGGGAAAACAAGGGTTGGTTGGACTGGATCGAGTAAGGGGAAGGGTTGTTGGGAGTCGGGAGGGCTGGATCCAAAATGGAGAGGGCTGTTTGGGGTAGTAGAGGGGTGGATCTGGAGGGAAAAACAGCCAGGAGAGTTGTTGGGGGGGTACGCTTGGGCTGGATAGGGTCGGCGGCCTGCTGGTAGGCGGCTGAAAGGGTGAGAATGGAGCGGTGGCTGGTCCGGGAGACGGAGGGCTGTTGTATGGTTGGCGGCGGCTGGCTGGACAGTCGGCTGGAGGGGAATTTTGGAAGGGGTGGTTGGCTGGATAGTCGGCTGGAGGGGATTTTGGATGGTTGTGGAGGTGGCGGTGGGGGCTTTGGATGGTGGAGGAAGAGGCCTAGGGTTAGGTAGTACCTTGGGGAGGGAGATGAGCGCCTAGGAGTTGTCATCTAGGGTTCCAAGGAGTTGGCACTGTGGGGTAATCGCGGGAATTGTAATCTTCAAATTCTGCAATAGCCACCAAGCAGCCCCCTACACATATATTTATAATAAAGAGATATCAGGGTATCCCACCATCAAAGGCTATGATTGTCCGGAGATGGGGTAGCCCGATTACATCAAAATAAAAGTTATAATAACAATATAATATATGAAATCGACTACAAGTGACGAGCCGGATGCATCCGTGAAGTCGGATCAACGATCCAGATACGCCATATATGGTAAGTAGTTAATCAACCTCGAACGATCCCAAAACTCGTCCTTTGTTGCGGGTTCGCATCTCCATTCCACATCATTTTCACCGGCTTGAAAGAATTCATCTCCTGATAAATAGGGATCAGAATTCTCTCGGTATATGTCAAGTAAGACTCGATGAGGTCCATCAGAGGTCGTCCAAGTATTGTTGATGGTAAAGTATCCTCGTCAATGGTACTCCTGCATCTGACTGACTGGTGCAGCTATGCATGCATAAGCCACGATATCAATAATGCTCTCAAGAATCCACTGAGGTGCTGGAAGTCCCAGTGCGATCACCGGTGCAGACGGTGAAGCCATGGGCGACTGACCCAAAGACAGGTGGGGCTCGGTAGTAGACTGGGTGCAAGACTGAGGATGTGGAAATGTAGGCTCAAAAGGCTGTAGGGGAGTGGGATCAAAAGAGTGTGGAGGTGTAGGCTCAAGAGGTTCTCCACAAAATAGATCCACATGCTCATGAGGCTTGTAGTATGGCGTTAAGTCCACAGCATTAAATATGAGATGGATACTCATACTCGTCGAAATATCAAGATCATAGATATTTGCATCGATTTGTCTCATGATTGTATAAGGATCCATTAGCCTAATGCTCAAACTTTTAGCATGCCTCACACGGAGCCTCACAATGCGGATTCTCACAATCACCTGCTCACCTTCATGAATTACATGCCCTAAACATCTTCATGTGATTTATAAGATTTATTACTAGTATTGATTTTCAATCTGACCGACTCATGCAACACATGTAAATGATGAACATATAAATCAACAAACACATGCAAATGATGAATAAATGACGCAACATACTTATGTCAATGATCTAAATGAAATGCAACAGGCAACATGCTTTTTATGGGGCAGTCTAACAATAACTTGAAAATCTATAAAATGAGTTAGCATATCAAGCGGCTCTCTCGGTGGAGTGTAGAAAAACTCATCCAGTGTACGACGAGTGTCCAAATGACCGGGTGAGGCATCAACACTTAAAGACGAGCTCATAAGATGTCAAATGTCTCTTGGGGATTGTGACTTATCAGGGGTTAGCCGGGGTATGTATAAAAATTCATCATGAATGCGACGATCACCTGAGTGGGTACCAACGACACCGACAATAGGATGTGACTCAAGAGTATGGTGAGTGTCCCCGTAAACAAAGAACTTGTATGGTGGGTCAGCAGGTGGTGCGTCTCAAAACTCATCAAGGGTGCAATGTGCCACAAGATAGGACCCCAAAATATTAGGAGTATGCCCGTGTTTACTTAAGGGAAGCCCTAAATACTTGATGCTCCACTCAATATCTATCCTCTGGGGCAAGGTCAGGGACGATAATGGAAGAGGAGTCAACAAATTGATACTCATACATGAGTGGTCACCTGAATCTCATCCTTAGCAGGACGTGGCGTCTCATTGGGAGGCTCAACAGGGGGCTCGTCATAGAACTCGTCAATAAGGTCATGATCCTCCAAATGAGTACCATCGTAAGGGGTAGTATCCCCATAAATGGGTGAAATAGCCACTACGAGATCAGCACCAAGCTCTTGATTCTTGGTCATGATGTGGCTCGGGACAATGATAAGGGGAGAGCGACATAGCTCTACTCTCAAGAATGGGTCTATAAGAGTGGTGTCAGTAAATGAGTCCATGTTAGGAGTGCTAACTAACCTACGGCATGGCAGAAGAAGGGGTATAGGTGAGGGACACAACACAATAGAATCAATAGGTCGCTCAAACTCACTCTCAGTCAAGGTCACCAGAGAAGAGTCGGAAACAAAAGATAGAACACTCATCGGAGTAAGCATCTCACTGGAGTGAGAGAAATCCGTGTCAGGTATCATCTTTGTCGTGTCTGACAGGACAATGGTAGCCATCGTGGTGATCTCGGTATGGGAGGGGCTCATACTATAAAGGTCAAGGTGTGAAACCATTCGACCAGCTCTTACGGCTCTCAAGGATTGTTCATCATGAAGGGCGAGCTGATATGTTTGTTCAAGGTTCTTCGAGCTGTGATAAGCCAACTCAGTACGTATGTCAGATTGAAGTCCAAACCGAAATCTGTGGATACGCCATATGTGGTAAGTAATCAGCCCTGAACGGGTCCAAAACTCGTCCTCCGCTGCGGGACCGGGTCTCCATTCTGCATCACTTTCTCAATTTTTCCTTCTTTCACACACAACTAGCAAAAAGCCAAAAAACTGACAGGAAAAAAGAAAAGACAGCTCTTAAAGAGTATGGGTAGTATACATAGGATAATAATAAATATTAGACAACACTACACAGACCATAGGACAGTATTATCTGCAACTCCCAACAAATGAATGCCTTAAAATACTAATAATGACAAGTTTACCTGACAAATATGCTTACCAAATGTTAGTTTTACATGAAAAGTTTAGAGATTCAGGTGCTGGAACTTAAATTCTCGTTTCATAACTGAGAATTTAGAAGCATCATAAAGAATTTATGGACAATAAACTGATCAATAAGACATAACTTTATGGAACAGACTTGGATGGTTAGATAATTTATTAACTTATTGAGGTTAAAATTTGGGATATCAGTTTCAACAGCTGGCAAGATTAATTCTAAAGAAAAAATGGAAATAAATGCATTTGGAAATTCTAAACATACCTGCAGGTGTCTAACCCTTGCATGGATTTTATCAATGGCTTCTCGACACCACAACCTAAGATCAGTAGTGACTTGATCATTTCGACTTCTAGCAGTATGAAGCTTTTTTGCAGGTTCGCCGATCATATTAGTGAGTTCTGCCTCTATGTTCATATGAACATCCTCCCTATCCTTTCGCCAAATAAACTCTCCAGCATCAATTCTTCTTTCAATTTCATCAAGACCAGACAGTATTTGGTAACTGTCATTTGCGGTTATCAATCCCTGTTTATGCAGCAAAGCTTATGATTACGGTGAGCAAAAAAGAAAAGAAAGGATGATTAAAAATGCATGAATTTCAACTACAGACAGAATCATGTAATGCTTAGTTGTATTACATAAATTAGGTCAAACGCTAAGACAAGAAATCATGTAAGATTTTGTGCTTTAATCATTATGAAAAGGCTAATACAAAATAGAACTTTCGCTATAAAAAAAATTCCTCTCCACCCATCTTAAGACACTATAAAAATGTGTGATCAGTCAAAAAAAATCAATTCACATGCACCGCATCTTATGAAAAGAAGAAATTCTTTTAAAAACCAACAGGTAATTTCAACAAGCGCACTGCTTAGGATAACTAGAGGCGATAAATCTAACCATCTGCATGATAAAAATACAAACTTAGAAGTATGCATTGTAGCAAGTAAGAGAGCCACATTTTTGTAAAATAAAATAATTGTTGCAAAATCATTTAGGGTCCGTTCGGATCGCATGAATTGGAATTGAAGAATTAGAATTCATCCAATTCCAATTCTTGAAAGTATTGGAGTTGGTCTGAATTCCAATGTTTTTGTTCGGGTGCAGGATGTTCTGTCTAACAGGAATAGGAATAGACAAATCTTTGTAGGAATTGGAATTAACAGATCTCATCCAATACATGTGGCAGTGGAATTCTACTAAAACGCTATGATCACATTTTAAATTTGGGCTCCATACAGGAAACCGAGAATCAAATATCAACTCAAAGGGCTCCATACAATCAACTCTATCATGAAAAAATCAACATAAATACAAAAAAAAAACATAGATATATGAAACTGCCCACGGAAGCCAGCATTTGTTGCCAAAACAAAAAATTAACATTGCTTGATCACGCACACTCAAATAGTAAATAATTAGCCTAATGTTGATATCCTTGCACCGGTTGTTCTACCATTGATCACATATTGTTGCCCATTCACTAATATCCATAACCATTGATCTAACTATTAATAGCTACATCCATCACCGAAAATGTCAGTCTTTGTTAAGCCATGTGTTATCATGCTTTACTTCCAAAATGGGTAGATGAAATTTCTTTCAATCAGGATAGTATTTTCAATATTCATCTTCCCATAACCAAACCACTTCCATATGAATCCTTTGTCTCCATTGTGCAAGAAATATATATCATGAGGCAGGCATGTATTTCTAGTTTTCTACAACATTTCTTTCAAACTCCACATAAAACCCTAAACACAGTTGGAAGCATGTATGATAGCTAAATTCAACAAATCCCAAATGGAAGCAAAATCACTTAATAAGTTAAATCCAGATTCACAAGTAAAACTATACCAATCTCCATAGAGCCGGTCGGCAGCCTCAAAATAAGAAAAAAAAACATATCGACAGCAAAAACAGATTCACCTGGTGGGCGAGCATGGTGGCATGCGCCCTGCTGCCCATGATGTCGTGCTTGTAGAGCTGTTTGTCGAAGGATACGGACTCTGTAAAGCGCTCGACGGCGTCGGTGATGCTCTCCTCGAAGCGGCCACCCCATAGGGGTTTTTCCTCCTTGGGCTTTAGGCTCCTGTCGGAAGATGCGGTGGAGGCGGCGGAGGAGGAGGAGGTCATCGACTGTAACTGCGAACGGAACCGCAAATTGGCTGCTGATTGAGGGTGGCGGACTGCGGCGGAGGATAAGCGAGGGAGGAGGAAGGAGGGGATGCTGGAATCGTTCGGGTGGAGAAGCGATCTCATCTCTGACATCATGGATGCCACTGCGGCACAGCTCCCCTATTCAAGCCACTGTCTAAGCTGCTTTTCCTGTTTCTTCGACAACAACAATAACAGAATGTGCCCGCACTCTTTTCAGTGAACAATCTATGTGTTCATTTAGACTTCGTTTGGGAGGATTTATTTTCACTCATCAAACGATTACCATCATATGAACAATTTGCATTCTGCCTCTATTTATTTTTGACAACATGAGTTGCACGTTTTATTGCTTGCTAGGAGACAAAAGCTCCATAAAGAACACTTTCTTTAGAGAGAATGGAGAAAATGCAGGTACTAAATCATTTTTATATATTACTTAAGCGATTATCTCTATTTTTCCCTTTTTTGATTCAAGAAAAGACAACTGCTCTCTTCTCGGAGATCAAAAATGATTTATGGGTGATCATATTGATCTTCTTGGATATCATATTGATCTCCTGGGAGAAAGTGACAGTCTTTTCCGGGATCAAAAACAAATAAATAAACCCCTTAGATGAGCCTTTAGATGAACCCCCTAAATAAGCATCTAAGTTAACTCCTAATAGACCCTAGATGAATTCCTAGATTAACCCTCAGATTATCTCATGGAATCCCTAGATGAACCCCTAGATTTATCATTAGATGAACTCCTAAATGATACCCCTAAATAAACCCCTATATGAACCTTAGATGAACCTCTAGATAAATCCTTAAAGAAACCCCTATAGAACCCCTAGATAAACACCTACATAAACCCCTAAATAAACTTCGGGATAAATCCTCAGATGAACTCCTAAATAAACCCCTAGATGAATTCGTAGGTGAAACACTTGATGAACTGATGAACTCCTAAATAAACGCCTAAATGAATTTCTAGATAAACCCCTAGATGAATTAGTAGATTAACCCATTTGTGAACCTCGGATAAAACCCTAGATGAACCGCTAGATTAACCCTTACATGAACCCCTAGCTGAACCCTTAGAAGAACCGTAGATAAATCTCTAGCTGAATCGATAGATGAAGCCTTAGATAAACCAAGAGATGAATCTCAAGATAAACCCCAACCTAGATAAACCCCTAGAAGAACCCTTATGATGAACACTTGTAGAAACCTCAATGAACCCCTAGATAAACCCTTAAATTAAGCCTTATAGGAATGCCTTGATAAACCAATAGATGAACCTCTAGATAAAAATCCACAGATGAAACATTAGATCAACCTCAATGAGGCCCTATAGGAACCCCTAAATGACCCCCTAGATAAATCTTTAGACGAACCCCTAGTTAAATCCTTAAATAAACCTCTCGATGAATCCCAAGATAAACACCTTGATGAACCTCCTACATAAATCCCTTAGATTAACCCCTATGGATTTTCCTATGGGTTCATCTATGGGCTTTATCTACGAGTTCATTTGGAGGTTTATTTAAAAACCCCTAGATTAACTCGTATAGAAACCCCTACCCCTATAGGTAACCTCTCAATGAACTCCTACATAAATCCTTAGAGGAATCACTAGATGAACCCCTAGATGAACCCTCAAATAATCCTCTTAATAAACCTCTAGATAACACTAAAATTTACTCTTAGATAGACTCGTGGATGAACCCCTATATGAACACCTAGGTGAACCCTCAAATAAAAGCTTAATGAACCTCTAGATGAAATCTTAGATAAACTCCTAGATGAACCCCCTAAAACCCTTAAATGAATCCCTAGATGAACCTCTAGATAAATACTTAAATGAACCCCTAAATGAACTCATAGAAAAACCCCTAAATGAACCCATATATGAACCCCTAAAACACTTTGATATACCTCAATGAACCTTGTTAAACCACCTAGGTAAACCACTAGATGAATCTCTGATAAACCTCTAGATGAACCCCTATATGAACCACTAGAAAAACCCCTAAATAAACCCTTAGATGATCCCCTAAATAAAAATCTAAGGATTTATCTAAGGGTTCATATGGGCTTCCATCTAAAGGTTTATCTAGAGACTTATTTAGGAGTTCATATAAGGGTTTAGCTAATCATCTAAGACTTTATCTAGGGGTTCATCTACGAGTTCCTTTACAGATTTATCAATAGATTCATCTAAGGGTCTATTTAGGGGTTCATTGAGGGGTAAATCTAGAGGATTATCTATGAGACCCCTAGATAAACCTCTGGTTGAACTATATAACTCTTAAATGTATCCCTTGATAAACTTTTAGATGAACTCCTAGATAAACATTTAGATGAACTCCTAGCTAAACCTTTGGATGAACATCTGGATAAACCCGTAGATGAACCCCAAGATAAATCCTTAGAGGAACTCCCAAAGGAATCCCTAAATAAACACATAAATCTGCTCATACATAAAACCATAGATGATCCCTTGATAAATACCATAATAAACCCCTAAATGAAGTTTGGGATAAACTCCTTGATGAACCTATATTAACCCCTAGATGTACTCTAGATAAACCCCTAACTGTACCCCTAGAATAAACCATAGATGAACCCCTAGAGAAACCATTATATGAACTCCTAGATAATCCCCCTAGATATACCCCAAGATGAACTCCTAGATAAACATAATGATAAACCCTAAGATGAACTCTTAAATGATCTCCTAGATAAACCTCTATGACCCTCTTAGATGAATGCCTGGAAAAATCCTTAGAGAAGATAAATCACTAGACCCTCTAGATAAACCTCTAGATAACTCCCTAGATGAACCTCTAAATAAACCTCTTGGTACACCCTTTGTTGACTCCTAAATAAACTACTAGATGAACATCAAGATAAAACCCTAAATAACCCCTAAATGAATCTCTAGATAAACTCCTAAATAAATCCTTATAGGAACTGTAACATCCTGATTCGCGCTAGACCCCTCGCACATGTTTAAGTCATGTGAGTTGACTCGGGCTCGGGGTGTACTGGTAACAGGCGTTGAGTGATACTCGACTAATAAGGCAAATTTCGCTTAGAAGAATTCTGGACTTAGAATTATCTTCGTTGTAGTAGGATTCGAGTGCGTTGAGTGATCTCAACGCCACTCTACGAGGCGTTAAGTGAAACTCAATGCACCAGAAGAAATGGACTTAGAATATTTCTACATTCTGGAAGCATTGAGTGTGTTGAGTGGTCTCAACGCCATTCGATGAAGCGTTGAGTGGTACTCGACGCAGAAGAGGAATTTTACTTAAAATAATTCAAGACTCGAAAAGCATCGAGTGCGTTGAGTGGTCTCAACACCACTCGACGAGGCGTCGAGTTATACTCGACGAACTCAACGCTTTAACTTAGAAAATTATTCGGGATTCTATAGGTGTCGAGTGATCACGACGAATCTCGATGATTCGTCAAGTGAGTATATGTATACTCAACGATTTTGACTTGAATTTATCCTGGACTGATAGGCGTTGAGTGGTCTCGAACGCCACTCGACGAAGCGTCGAGTGCGTTGAGTAAACTCGATGTCATTCGATGAATTGTCAAGTATACTTGATGATTTTAACTAGAAATTATTCTGGACTTTGCAGGCGTTGAGTGTTCTCGACGCCACTCGACGAAGCGTCGAGTGCGTTGAGTAAACTCGACGCCATTCGACGAATTGTCAAGTAATACTCGACGAATGACAAATTGACTTAAAAAATTGTGCTGGACTTTATAGGCGTCGAGTGGTCACGACGAATCTCGATGATTCGTCAAGTGAGTGTATGTATACTCGACAATTTTGACTTAGGGTATTTTTCGGCCCAGACTGTCTTTTGATTCCTATACATGGACTGAACCAGGTTTTCGGGAAAAGCGCCATATGACTTATTTGGACCCGGTCCTTTCGACAAGACTTAATTTAAATAATAATGGGCGGTCCAAGACTAGGGTGACACGTGGCAGGCGGTCTAACCCTAATTCCTCTTATAAAAGGAGATTTATAGGAAAACCCTAGCCGTCAATTCATCCCCTTGTCGAGCCATTACCTATGCCAAAACCGTCGGAAGTGAAGAAGTTGTCGGAGTCGATTTTCTGGAAGAAGAGCCGATCTACCTTTCCGGGAAGAACGATACCAACGAGGAGGAAGAAGCCGAGAAGGATAACGAGATCCATCACCGGAAATGAGGTGAGCTTCCTACCCTCTCCCTTGGTGCTAGATCTTTAGTTATATTATAGGAGAGATGTCGACTCAAAAGAGTTGGACTTCTATGAGATGAAGATCTCCTAGGAAGAGACCATGCTAGGACTTTGCCCTAGAGATTTGTTGTCTTCAACCTCTCCTCTCTTCGTTGTGAAGATGGTGGACTTGGTTTTGTGAAGAAGGATGCTCTATTGAGGGTGAATAAGGGAGGAGGAAGTGATGTATCTGGTTCTGAACAAATAACTAAAGGAGGGAGACGAACCGATGTCATTCATTTTACTTTAAGATGCATGCAAAAATCTATTTTCTACGCAGAGCGAACTTCGAGGCTGTTTTCGAGTGTGATATGGTCGGACCTAGGTCTTGGGCTGAATAAAAAAATTATAGTCCTCAGAAAGACATTTCCAACGGTTGGTTTCTTGTTTTCATATGAATCCTATAGCCTCAGGAATGTCTAGTTGAAGTTGTTGCACAGTAACATCTTAGGTGCACGTTGTCTCGGGTTACTGTATGGCAGGATTGGACTAAGTAGAAGAAACGTAGCAAGATGATGTTGAAATTTGGAGTAGCCTAGTGATACGTAGTCGTTATAAACAAATGGTTTGGAAGATTTCAATAAACAAATGGTTAGGGAGTCTTAGTGAACAAATGATTTGATAAGATTTGGTTGTGCAAACGGCTACTTGTGAAATCTGGTAAGAATATGCACGATTGTAGTCTGATAACTGAATGTGTAACCTTACTTATGTTATCATGCTTGATGAATGCATGAGGAATTATTATGTTGTGATGATAAATATAAGAAAGCATAAATGTTATGAATGCTTGATTAAAAGGAAAGGAATCATATGAGGTATAACGCACGGCCATGAAATGTGATGAACCGTGATCTCAACTGTTTGATTGGATAATGTGTATAGTCCACTTCTTAGAGTTGTGTCACCCTACAGGTAATAGTGTGGGTTTGATATATTGTGTAAGGTGGCTTACCACCTGTGTAAATGATGCGCCCTTGAGTGTTGTTGAGCATTGGTTGGTAATGATGAAAAGGGACTCGATTGGAGCTCTTGGATGGTTGATGGTAAGACCATGTGAAATTGCATGTGATGTGAGTTGACACGCGATGTCATAATCCTGGGTTAAGGATAGTATGGCAGGTCTACGGGCTCGCCATTTGCCACACCGATGAGAGCTGATAGATAGACTTTGTGCGGTTGGGCTTGGTCCACGGTGCTCATTGTTGAAAATTATGAAGTGAAAGTGGGTGATTGGAAGTCTTGGGCAACGTATCCGCGCGGACTACGCGGACGGGGTTGGTGGATAGCCAGGTCGGCAATGCTGTTACAGATGGCTTGTTCTGTGGAGGCCTGGGCGGTCTGTTCACGCGGACTACGCGAATAGCAGCGACAGTTTTCCAGGATGGCTTATGCTCTGCAAGCAGTTGGATCCCAGAAGGCAACCGGGCGGATTGTAACTTTATCCGCGGAGTCCGGCAAGAAGCGGATTGAAGAACTAGAGCTCGGCAGACCGGCTTGGCAGAAGCCTTGGTCTTGCTCAAGTGAAGCGGCAAGTGGAAGCCGCGGAGATCGCTAGTTAGCGCGGACAGGTGCTGGAGTTTACCGAGGCAGGCGGACTATATCCAGTGTCTGGCAGTAAGTGAGGACTGGTCCTTGCGGCCAGTGGTATGGACTTGGTTGATTCTGAACCAAGTCCATGTTTGGCTCAGTCCGGGGAGATCACGCAGTAAAGTGCGGACTGCGTCTCAGTCCTCCAAGCTCGGCAGAAGTGTTGTGTGCCTTGGTTGCGAGTTTGGGGATATGCGGACTGGAGTTGCGTCCGCAAGTGCAAGCGGATTGGAGCTGGGTCCGCTAAGTCCGACAGCTGCCTTGCTGGCGTGGTTGTGAACTCAAGATATGTGGACTTGAGCAGTCTGCGGGAAATGCGGACTGGAGTTATCCACAGTATAAGCAGACTGGAGTTGTGTCCGCTGAGTCTGGCGGTTGCCTTGGTGGCGAGGTTGTGGGCTCGGGATAAGCAGACTGGAGTTGTGTCCTCGGATAGGCGGATAGTTGTTGCAGAGTTCAGCTGTGGCGGTCTTGGCTTGGCCTTTGGCGACAAGGCAGACTGTGTTGTTGTCCGGCCTTGGTGAAGCTATGGCGGACTGGCTATCCTACACAGGTCGCGGCGGACTGAAATGTATCCGCGGTTTTGCAGAGACTTGTTCTTATTGCTGGATGTGGCGGTGATCCTATCGGCTAGGGCGGTGACCACACTCCTCATCATGTCTATAAATAGGACCCATGTCACATCAGGATTTAGAGAGCAAATGAACAGTAAGTGAGCCCTCCAACAGTAGCTGTGGACTGTATTTTAGTATTTGCGAGGTTTGATAGAGTTGACTGGTTTGTGATGTGCAGGTTGTGCGGATAGCGCTGGAAAGCCAGGACTTGGCTCTGATTGCGGCCAGGGATAATACGGACTCTGCCGTTAATCAACAGGTGGTAAACAGCAGGTCGCGGACAACAACAAGATGGTTTTCTCTTTGGCAACTTTTTCGGGGTTCAATAAGTCGCCTGCTTCAGGCGGCTTGTTGAGTTCGGCTTCGCAACTTGTGCGGTCTAGCGGCTAGGTGACCTCGTGGTCAGGCGGCTTACAGATCGTCAGCTAGAGTTTAGCATTGAAATAAGGGGTAGTCTGCGGGGCCTTGGTTGCGGTCTGGCGACCTGGCGGACTATGCGGACTCCTTAGTGCAGCAGTAGATCCAGCGGCTATGTGTTGAGTCCGCGCGGCTTGATTGTTTTGTAGTTGTCTCTACTTTCCCTATGGTGGTTTTGGTGAATCATGTCTCGCCATGTATGTCTCGCCTTGTAAAGAAGATTGTTGTTATCAATAAAAACTCTTATTGCTGTATGTGTTTCTGGTTGTGACTAACTCTAGTTGAGATAACCTCTGCTCACTCCAAGGTCCGGGAAAATTCAACATGGTATCAGAGCCAGGTTAGAGTTGATAAGCAGTGATCAACTGAAGTGGTTGTTGCTCTTATGAAGAGGGAACCAGTGGTAGAGCCATGGCAGTGGTAGATGCAAGTGGTCTTGGAATTGAACTCCTTACAGAGACGAACTTTGAGAGGTGGAAGTCTTGTATTGAGAGCTTTCTTCTTGGCGAGGACCTTTGGGAGGTGGTATGCGGAGCAGAATGACAAGAGGTTACTGCTGGCAATGCTGAAGAGATGAGAGCTTGGAAGGAGATAAATGCGAAAGCGGAGTCTATTCTCAAGTAGGTGATCTCATCAGAGCTCTTGGACCATATCAGTGGATGTCGGTCAGCTGCGGAGGTTTGGACTTCCCCTGATGGGTTGTTCAATAAGGAGGTGAAGGTTGCTGCGGAGGATGGTCCTTCTACTTCATATCAGCAAGAGAGGAGTGGTTCTCCTAGGCGTGTTGGGAAGAGGAAGGAATGACCAAGGTGATATAGATGCAAGCTGCATGGTCACCTCAGGAAGGAGTGCAAGGTTGTCTTGCTCTTGGTGAACATAGCTCATGTTGGAGGCAAGGAGAAGAACTTGGTTGGGTCATCAATAAGTTCACATGCTGATCGGATGAAGGCCAGTGACAGTGCAGTTATCTGGCATGAAAGACTTGGGTATGTAGGGATGGACAAGCTGAAAGTAATGACGGTAAGAAGACTCGTAATAGGCTTGCCTAGATTGTCATCATATGGTGATGGTCAGGGATGTGCAGGATGTCAGCACGGTGAAGCTTATCGCTTTACGGTTGATAAAGCACAGTCCAGATGTAAAGCACCTTTGAAGGTTGTCCATTGTGATCTGGTTGGACCGACTGTCACCGCCAGTCTTGGAGGCAGCAGGTACATGCTGATATTGATTGATGACTATTCGAGGTATACTTGGGTATACTTCATGAAGGAGAAGTTGAACATGTTCCGCTTGTTTGTGGAGTTCAAGAATCTTGTAGAGGTCCAGCTTGGCCTGCGGATAAAGAAGTTGAGGACAAGCATCGGTGGTGAGTTCGGATCAACCGAGTTCTCAAATTTTTGCAGAAAGCATGGGATCTGAAGGGAGATTTATTGTGGACATACTTCACAGCAAGGTGGTGTTGCAGTTTGGATGATCCATCTGTTGACGGAAACCTGCAAGTGTTGGCTTCAGTGTAAAGGCGTTCCTACGGCCTTTTGTGCGGAAGGGATGGCCTGCGCGGCACATGTCATCAATCGGATGCCTCTTAGTCCGATCTTTGTGAAGAATCCATATGAGCTGATGTTTGGGGTGAAGCCCAGTATGAAGAACCTACGGGTGTTTTGATCTACCTTCTATATACACGCTTTGGATGCTCTCAAGACGAAGCTAGTCTTTGTTGGGTATGATGAACAGAAGAGAAGATGGAGGTGTATGGATCCTGCGACGAAGAGGTTCATCGTGTCGAGAGACGTTATCTTCGATGAGCTGACGTCGTATTGGGATAGCTCATATGTGGAGCTAGAGGTGAGTAGGTCAGATGGTGGGCTGAAGGAGGCTGTTGCTAAGGTTCAGTTAGAGCTACCTGTGTCATCAGGAGCTCCAGGTTGTTCTAGCTCCAGGGTAAAGGCGTCAGGGTCAGGAAGCTGGGGGAGCGATGCTCTAGGTGCTTCTGGCTCAAAGACGGAGGCTTCTGGTTCGAGAAGCATGGGAAACGATGTTCCAGGTAGTTCTTATTCAAGAGCGGAGACTTCTGGTTCAGGAAGCAGGGGGAGCGTTGCTCCAGGTGCTCCTGGTTCCAGTGCGGTGGCTTCTTGCTCAGGAAGCAAGGGGAGCATTGTTCCTGGTTTGCCCGGGAACAGAGCTAGTTCAGGAGAAGCAGCGGTGGTGGCTAGTCGTGATCAGGTTCTTCGGAGATCAAAGATGATCAACAACCCACCAGCTCGATATAGCGAAGGGAACATGACGAGCTTGGTCTCATGTTTCGTTGCAAGCCCTCAAGTCGAGCGAGTATCTTCTACCTGTGATGACCCCACTAGAGTCAAGGAGGTGGTTGACGCCAAAGCTGAGGAGATGACTACTCTCAGAGGTGACGAGGCTTGGGCCCCTATGCCCAAGGATGTTGGTAATACTCCTGTGATGCACAAGTGGAGGTCGAAGCTGAAGAAGAAGGCAGAGGGAAGCATGGCTTTATTTTGGAGATGCTGGAGGGCTCCCTCATGGTCCAGGATACGTAGGGCCAGACTATGTCTTGGACATCTCCTCGAAGGCGCTATCGGAGGGACCAGGTGCAAGGTTACGGGAGCTGCTGGAACTGTTTACCACTTCTCACTTCAAGGGGGAGTGTTGAAAATTGTGAAGTGAAAGTGGGTGATTGGAAGTCTTGGGCAACCTATCCGCGCGGACGACGCGGACAGGGTTAGCAGACAGTCAGGTCGGCAATGCTATTGCAGACGGCTTGTTCTGTGGCGGCCTGGGCGGTCTGTTCGTGTGGACTACGTGAACAACATCGGCGGTTTTCCAGGCCGGTTTACGCTCTGCAAGCAGTTGGATCCCAAAAGGTAACCGGGCGAATTATGACTCTATCTGCGGAGTCCGTCAAAAAACGGACTGAAGAACTGGAGCTCGGCAGACCGGCTTGATAGAAGACTTGGTCTTGCTCTGGAGAGGCGGCAAGTGGAAGCCGCAAAGATCGCTAGTTAGCGCGGATAGGTGCTGGAGTTCGCCGAGGCAGGCAGACTGTATCCAGTGTCTAGCAGTAAGTGTGGACTGGCCCTTGCGGCCAGTGGTATGGACTTGGTTGGTTCTGAACCAAGTCCATGTTTGGCACAGTCCGGGGAGATCGCGGAGTAAAGTGTGGACTGTGTCTCAGTCCGCTAAGCTCGGCAGAAGTGTTGTGTGCCTTGGTTGCGAGTTTGGGGATATGCGGACTGGAGTTGCGTCCGCAAGTGCGCGCGGACTGGAGTTGGGTCTGCTGAGTCTGACAGCTGCCTTACTGGCATGATTGTAGACTCAGGATATGTGGACTTGAGCATTCTGCGGGAAATGCGGACTGGAGGTATCCGCAGTATAAGCAGACGAGAGTTGTGTCCGCTGAGTCCGGCAGTTGCCTTGGTGGCGATGCTGTGGGCTCGAGATAAGGGGACTGGGGCTGTGTCTGCGGATAGACGGATAGTTGTTGCAGAGTTCGGCTATGGCGGTCTTGGCTTTGCCTTTGGCGACAAGGCGGACTGTGTTGTTGTCCAGCCTTGGTGAAGCTATGATGGACTGGCTATCCTGCACAGGTCGCAGCGGACTGAAATGTATCCGCAATTTTGCAGAGACTTGTTCTTGTTGCAGGATGTAGCGGTGATCCTATCGGATAGGATGGTGACCATAGTACTCATCGTGCCTATAAATAGGACCCATGTCACATCAAGATTTAGAGAGCGAATGAACAGTAAGTGAGCCCTCCAACAGTTGCTGCGAACTGGATTTAGTATCTGCGTGGTTTGATAGAGTTGACCGGTTTGTGCTGTGCAGGTTGTGTAGATAGCGTTGGAAAGCCAGGACTTGGCTCTGATTGCGGTCAGGGATAGTGCGGACTCCGTGGTTAAGCAACAGGAGGTAAACAACAGGTCGCGGACACTGACCAGACGGTTTTCTCTTTGGCAACTTGTGTTCAGGGTTCAATAAGTCACCTGCTTCAGGCGGCCTGTTCAGTTCGGATTCGCAGCTTGTGCGGTCTGGCGGCTAGGCGGCCTCGCGGTCTGGCGGCTTGCAGATCGGCGGCTAGAGCTTAGCATTGGAATAAGGGGCAGTCCACGCGGCCTTGGTTGCGGTCTGGCGACCTGGCAGACTATGCGGACTCCTTAATGCAGCAGTAGATCCGGCGGCTACGTGTTGAGTCCACGCGGCTTGACTTAATTTGTAGTTGTCTCTGCTTTCCCTGTGGTGGTTTTGGTGAATCATGTCTCGCCATGTATGTCTCGCCTTGTAAAGAAGATTATCATTATCTATAAAGACTCTTGTTGCTGCATGTGTTTCTGGTTATGGCTAACACTAGTTGAGATAACCCCTGCTCACTGCAAGATCCGGGAAAATTCAATACTCATTCCCGGGGCTCCTTCCGTGCCAAGTGGATGGTTGGGCTTGGTCCTGTGGTGATACGCTCCCATAGCCTCCTTCCGTGCCACAAAGATACACTAGTTGGGCTTAGTTCTCGGTGCACAGCTGCCCAAGACTCCTTCTGAGTCGTAGTACGCATGGAGCTCTACTGTTGTGTTCTTAGCGTTGAGGCGTACAAAGGTCTAAGCTTGGTAGTGTGGATTCCCGCCTAGTAGTGGAGACGCTCGCTCTACTATCACTGTCTGGCCATAATGGATGGCGCCTGAGAGGTTAGCTACCTGCTCAAAAAGTTGGAACTACAAGTCTGTGTCGACATAGCAGTGTGTGTATATGTGCATGAGTAAGTCCTCGCATTGTATTCATAACATTGCATTGCATTACATACACAAGATCCTTATCATATAAGTTTGTATGAGCACTCTTATATGATGAGTTACTTTCATGTTAAGGCGATCCTTAGCTTATAAGTCTGTATGGGTATTCTTATAAGTTGAGTTACTTTCCTGTTGAAGAACATATTTACACTGCTGTTAATAGTAAAATTGCTAGCATAGATTAACATGCTTACTTGTTGTATATGTTGGATACTCTGATATTGATTATTCTTATGTCACCTGCTTGTACTACTGCTATATATATATAGTACCAAGTTCCTTTTCTCCGTCTGATGCCTAAGAGTCGTCGGGGAGCGGACGTGATAGCCACTTAGTCTTTTTTATGACTAACAATTACTACGTCTTCTTTTTTAGGTGGAAATTCCTAAGATAGAGCAGCAGCAGGTTATGTAAGAGGGTAGCCAGGCCAGGGCGACAGGGCCTGATACGACGTTACCATCACTGTCGTCAGCTACGGATGTGAGTTTGGAGAGACTCGTGTTGTAGCCCTTTGGGCAAAGATTTTATGTACTCTGATATTATAGAAGCTATTGTTGCTTTTTATTATTTTTGTACTCTTTTGGACTTAAATACTTGTGTAGATTTAAAATTCTGATTATTCTTTATGTTGGGTTGACATGGATGATATTGGTTTTAGCCGGCAGGGTAGGCATCTTGTAGTACAGGTTAGCCCGTGTGCTGACGCTACCGCAAGGTAGCTGTTCTGGGCATAAGACTCCCCTCGACCGTGTCTTGTGTTCCAGGAGAGGGTATTACAAATGGTATCAGCTTGCAATGATCCTCAACTAAAAAAGTCATTGAACAATGGTATCACCCCTGTTCAATTGGTCAGTTTGCGGACAAACTGACATAGCAGAAGCAGTGGTGTGCGCACGTGTAATTCACACTAAGTATGTCCAGTTATTACCCTACGTTTATCCATCCTGACCTTAGGTTTGTACCTTTACATGTAGATTCTGACGCATGTAGAGCCAGTAGCGGACACTCCTGCCCCTTCCTTCCCTACCCAGTTCCAACAATCTGAGTTGGGAAAACACTTACGGCGATCTTAGACGCCTTCAGGTCTCAACAGGCCCCTGTGCAGCAACAAGCCCTGGGCTCCAATTGGTAGAGCACCTTTAAAGCCCTCTCCCTGCCTGCTTATCTTGGGACGGAGTCGGCTATCCGTACTGAAGAATGGATCGACACTGTGCAAGAGTTAATGACTGGAATCAGATGTCCAGCCAATATGGTTGTGAACTGAGTGGTGTTATTCTTGGAATTGCATGCGAAGAGGTGGTGGAAATCCCTCATGGGTTCCACTTTCCAAGGCTGAGTGTACACAGAGATCAGTTGGAGCGAATTTTTTGAAGCCTTCTTGGAGCATTTCATTCCCTCTACTGCTCGAGATGAGCTTGAAGAAAGATTCATGCAGCTAAAGGAAGGATCTAAGTTCGTGACAGAATATCAAAGGGAGTTTCACCATCTCGCTAGGTTCGCTGATGCCTACGAGTTGGATGACCGTGGTTATGCAAAGCAGTTTTACAAAGGCTTATGAAATCCCTTAAGGCAAGCCCTTTTATTTATAGCGGACTCGAGCTTGACAGGGATAATAGATATGACAAAAAGGTTGGAAGCGGATCATTTGGGAGTCCAAGCTAGCAGTAAGAGACTCGCTGAGGGAGTAATGGAAGCAGGCCCCAGTTATAGAAAGAGGCAGGACAACAGATGAAGATGAAGCAATAGAGGCGGAGTGTTGGGTATTGTATCCATAATAACCCTGATTTGAAGAAAGGTCCAGTTAAGCTAAGATGAATTGTGACTTTATTTGATAGTATATTTTTAGTTGTGTACTTGCGGGTTTACATTGCTAAGTACACACCAATGTCAGGTTACAGTGAGTCAGTAAACATGAGACTATACAATATAATCCTTCATTATATAGGTCATTATGTTGACTCACGTGTAATCTCTCTATTAGAGTGTACTTTTATTCCAGGTACATGAGGAGGTTCAAGGAAGAAGAAGATATCAAAATTCAATAGAACAGAATTTTACCCAAGTAAAATTTGTCGAGTATCGTAAGGGATATTCGTCGAATTCGTCAATTGATATTCGTCGAATTCATCGTATATACTTACTATCACTCATCAAATTCATCTTATATACTTGTGGTGAAACATCTAGAAGATTGGAAAAACAGTTAAGTAAAATTTGTCGAGTATCATCAAGTATACTCGTCAAATTCGTCGAATGTATCTAACGATACTTGCCGAATTCGTCGAATATACATGACGATAAACATCGAATTCGTCAAATCATTTCGATGCTACTTCTTTGATTTTTCTTAAGACAGATGCATCGAGTGCATCTTGGCGTCGAGCGAATCTTGGCGTCGTGTCGAAAGCGTCGTGTGTATGGATGGCGTCTAGTGAGTCGACAGTGTCGAGAGCGTTGAGTCTGTTAGCTTATACTCATCGAATTCGTCGAGTATACTAGCCAATACTCAACGAATTCATATAGTATGATTTCAGCCCTGGCATTGAGTGGCTAACTAGCTTGAGCTAGATTTCTCTAAGTCAAATTCGGCGTATATCAATAACTATTCGGCGAGTATACTAGCGATACTCGATGATACTCGACGAATATGACTTAGGTCATTTTTCCGACAATTTTTTTTCTCAAGGTTACGACGGCCATGCACAGTAATGTTCAGAAGTTTTCTTTTGGAATTTTTTTTACGGTCGTTGCTATTGAAGATGTCTATATATATTTAGGGTGGATTTTTAATCTTCCCAATTATTGCTAATCTTGCAAATCATTCTAATTTCAAATCGAGAATATTTCTAGAAAGAACGATCTGTCGGCCTCCTGTACTGTTTGTGAAATCTGATCGGCCAACAACCGCAAGCGAGCAAGACTTCATCTTCAGATTTCTGATTCGACTGGATGAAGTGTTCTGAAGATCTCTATTCTTACAGATCTTGTCGATTCAAGGTTCAAGATCCAAGTCTTCATAGTCTTCCAAGTTTCCGAGTTGTGTTCTCCAAATCCATTCAAGATCATCTTTTCGAAGAACAACTGATAGAAGACTCCAGATTTTGTAAAGATTGTGTTATAATTATTGTATAATTTTCTTTTATATTTGTAAGAGATTTTTCTCCGATTTGTAGATCCATGTTTGGATCGAGTGGTATATTTGTTTGTGGATCGAGTGGTAGATCTGTTTATGGATCGAGCGGTAGATCTGTTTGTGGATCGAGTCGTAAATCTGTTTGTGGATCGTGGTATAGGAAAGGTTGTTCTCTGAGTGGTAGGAGGTTTGTCTCCGAGTTGTAGGATTTGCGGCTCCAAGGTATAAGATTTGTAGAAATCTGAGTTTGGTGAAGTAGCCGAATCTAGCCCTTCATGGTAGATAGGCGAGGCGGGAAAGTGGACGTACCCAACTCATGGAACTACTATAAATCTCGGTGTTTGTCTGCTTAATTTTCCAAGTATTTTTATACCGTGAAAAGACACAGACATCACATATTCACCCCCTCTAGGTGATTTAGGTAGATGTTAGATACTTTCAATTGGTATCAGAGGGGCGTTTTGTTCGATATAAGGTTAACACCTTGAACAAGATCCCAGATCCAGCGTCAAGAGATTCTACTTCGTGGATATGGATAAAAGTATGGACATGTCTTCTATGAAGTTACCGGTGTGCACCATGGAAAATTTTCCCATGTGAAAAGAAAGAGTCTGATTCTTCATGGAAGCAGCAGATCAAAGAATTTTTCAGATTGTGAAAGAAGGACCACATATACCTACACAAGCCTCGGCTCTGAACCCAGCTATCATGATCCCCATGAAGATGATGGATCTCACCAAGGATGAAATTTCCCTAGTTTTCTTAGACAAAAAGGCTAAAAATATTATTGCAAATGCGGTGGATGACTCAATCCTTCAAAACCTATTCCACTGCAAATTTGTCAAGGAGATGTGGGATTGTCTTGTAGTTCTGATGGAAGAAATAGAAGAAGTTAGAGATGATTGCAGATCGTTGCTGAATCAAGAGTATGAAGCATTCATGTAGGGACCAAATGATTCCATTGCACACAACATCGAGATATTCTTCCACCATGTCAACGGTCTCAAAAACTACGGCCGCACCTTCACTAATGGTGAATTGAATGACAAATTCCATAGATCCTTGACAAAGGATTGAGATACTAAAGTGGTAGCCATTAGGGAGTTTGGGAAGATGCCTGAGATTGACCATTAGAACCTGTTTGGAAAGTTGTGTTGGATCGTGAGGCGCCCTTAGGGGGGGTGAATAAGGGTTAACAATTTTTAAGCATAGTTTACTTGATAAAATAAGTGGAGAAATCAAAATTAATTTTTCATAAATCAAACTAAACACTCAGAAATGTATATGAATGAAATTGACAGTATTTTATTTCAATAGCAATAAAGATGAATACAATAAATCTCCATGAAGCTAGAGATTAAGGTTTATGAAAAATATAGCAAACTTTTGATTTCGTCGGTCCTTCTATAAGAACCGGCAGACTAAAGAGAATCTCTCCCTAGAGCTTTCTACTTGCCTCTCCCTAGATCTAACCATGATCTAGACGCTGCACACAAGGCAGCGATTTATCCTTAAGCCACACAAGGACTTGGACGTCACTCATAAGGCGGCGATTCTCTCCTAAGCCACGCAAGGACTTAGACGTCACTCATAAGGCGGCGATTTCCTCTCTCGATTATAATGGAAATAAAGAACAAAACAAAATGTAAACCTCAGAATTAAAAACTCCCTCTAAACGAAGCGCTGAAAATGCCGACGAATCCTTTCCAAGGTTGCTTTGAATGTCATTTTTACTTCCAATTAAAAACTCCCTCTAAATGAAGCGCAAGGACTTCAACATTTATTGAGAAATCATTCATAATAAGGATTGATTTTTTGCTTCCTCTGATACCAATTTGTTGTATTCATCTTTATTATTTTTGAAATAAAATACTGTCATTTTCATTCATATACATTTATAAGTGTTTAGTTGGATTTATGAAAAATTAGTTTTGATTTCTCAACTTATTTTATCAAGTAAACTCTGCTTAAAATTGTTAATCCTTATTCACCCCCCCCTCTAAGGGCACCTCACTATCCAACAATTGGTATCAGAGGAAGATTACTCCAAAATCGGCTTTACCACCGAGAGTAATGGCGCAAAACAATCACACATTTTCTGAGGGGCAAGGGATAAGTAGACCCCCCTTATTCACGAGCATGGATTATAACTATCAGAAAGCTCAAATATGGTGCTTTTTAATAGCTTTAGATATCAAAGTGTGGGGCATGATAAAAACATGGTACACTCCACCTATAACTGTAGTTAGAAGTGTTAGTATGGAAAAACCCAAAGACAAATGGGATGACATTGATAAGCTTTTTGTACAAAAATAACGCTAAGGCAATGAACGCTTTATTCTGCACGTTAGATAAAACTAAATATAATCGTGTATGTGTTTGTGAAACTACGTATGATATTTGTAACCTACTTGAAGTTACTCATGAAGGTACATCACAGGTAAAGGACTCAAATCTTTTCCAGTTAGAGTCAGAATTTGAGAAGTTCAAGATGGAGGTCGATGAAGATGTAGACTCCATGTACACGAAGTTCAGCAAAATCGTGAATGACTCAAAGATTCTTGGAAAGAGTTTCTCAAATAGAGATTTAGTGAGGAAGATTCTTAGATTGCTTCCCCCAAAGTTCAATCCAAAAGTAACTATCATCTCGGAGTCACACGATCTAAAGATACTTCAACTTGAGAATATTATAACAAATCTGAAGACTCACGAGGTAGAACTGAGGACTCAACAACAGGAATATAGTTTGAAGTCAAGAAAGAAAGCATTGACGTTGAAGTCCAAGAAGGAAGTGGAAAGTGAGTCTGATGAGAATGATGAAGAAGATGAGGAAAGCTTATTCATGAAGAAAACAATAAAGGGAAAGGACATCTCATCATCTAATGAAGAGCGACCAAGATGATGGAGAGGATGATGAAGAGCGACCACCACCTGAATGTTACCACTACAGGAGAATTGGACATATAAAGAGTAAGTGCCCAAAGTATCTGAAAGAGCTGAAGGAGAAGCAGCACAAGAAGAAAGAAAAGAAAAAAGTTCTGAAGGCTGAAACCTGAGATGACGTCACTTCTGAGGAGTCAAGCAGTTCAAGTTCAGAAACTGAAGAGGAGGCCAACATGTGTCTGATGGGAAAGGGCGTTTCATCATCTGATGACGAGTGTAGTGTCCAGAGAGACACTGAGGTAACTCCTCCAAACTATGAAGATTTATATTCTGAATTTTTAAAGTGTAAATATTTTGACAAGAGCTTAAATGAAATTAAACTACTGAAATCTGAAAATAAAAATCTATTAAATGAAAAAAAACTAACAACTGAGTTAAAAGTACTTGGGAAAGTGAAAGTTACTTGTCAAGAGGATTGTCCCTCTTCGACAAGAATACTAGAACTTCAGAAAGATCTCTCTAAGTATCGGTCTTGTATTGATTCTCTTATAAGGGAAAAAGGGACCTTAGAAGAGTAAGAAGGATTTTGCAAACCGATGTGGTACAATAGTTGCTGAAAATACGGCCTTGAAAACCCAAGTTTGTGATTTAGAAGTGGCCACTAAAAAATTTGGAATGAGCCAAAAATCACTGAATATGATTTTAGCGAATCAATGCTATGGTTCGACAAAATTTGGACTCGGATACACTTTCGAACATTATCGCCCGACGACAGCCACTATCGCAGGCGATAAGAAAAAATACAAAAATTAATCCTTTTTAAATTAAAATTATAAATCTACTGTAAATCCTACTTCCAGCAAGTGTTCAAAAGTTATTTTGAAAAATCCTTCAACTTCTTTTATCTCATGTGTCAAATGTAATAAGCTCTGTCACACCAATCACACTTGTAGGAAGACAAGACATCGTTCTGTTAAACAAGTTTGGGTACCTAAGACTTCCACCTATACTATGGGAGGAACTATTTGGGTGACCAGATTTTTACTCTCATCCTCTTTTTAGGTGTGTTGGCAGGCTAAGGACAAGAAAGATATGTGGCACTTGGACTAAGGATGCTCCAAGCACATGGCAGACAACAAATCAAAGTTGCTTAGCCTAGAGATAAAGAAAGGAGGAGTAGTTACGTTTGACGATAATGGAAAGGGAAAGATCATCGGCATTGGAGTAGTAGGTAACAAGTCTTTTACTATATCAAATATTTTGTATGTTAAAGGTTTAAAACATAATTTAATTTCTATAAGTCAATTATGTGATATTGGTTTAAATGTATTATTTGACTCATCTTCAAACCTTTGCAAAATTTTTGACTTCAAAACAAATGATATTGTTCTTACTGCTCCTAGATATCAAAATGTTTACATGATAAAGTTTAATAATTTATCACATTCTTTATTAAAATATTTTATGTAAAAAAATGATGAGTTAGATTTATACTATAGGCGACTTGGACATTCAAGTTCGAAGTTAATTGTGAAATTGTCTCAAGATAAACTAATTAAAGGTTTACCTATTTTACATAGAAATTTATCTTCTTTATGTTCGCCATGTCAAAAAAATAATTTCAAAATCGTCTTTCAAAAGAAAAAATACTATTTCTACTACTAGACCTTTACATGTTATACATATGGATTTGTTTGGTCCAGTTACTACACAAAGTCTATGAGGTAGAAAATACACTTTTTTTGATTGGTGCTTATTCTTATTATTGTTGGACAATTTTCTTATCGTCAAAATCTGATGCATTTTTAGAATTTTCTAAATTGTATATATGCATTCAAAATGAACTTGATTTAAAAATAAAATGCATTCGTTCAGATCATGGAGGTGAATTTGATAATGATAAATTTGTATCTTTTTGTACTGAGTTAAGAATTAAGCATGAATTTTCTGCTCCTCGCACACAGCAACAAAATGGTGTGGTAGAGAGAAAAAATAGAACTCTTCAAGAACTAGCTCGTACTATGTTATCTGAAAATAAATTACCTAGATCATTTTTGGCTGAAGCTATAAGTACTGCATGTTATGTTATTAATTGTGTTATGCTTCGAACCTTCTTGAAATTAATACCGTATGAATTATATTTTTAAAAGAAACCGAATGTATCTTATTTTAAAGTTTTTGGATGTAAATGATTCATTTTGAATACTAAAGACAATTTAAGAAAATTTGATGAAAAATGTGATGAAGGTATTTTTATTGGATACTCTTCAACTAGTAAAGTTTATAGAGTCCATAATAAAAGGACAAAAATAGTTGAAGAATCAATTCATGTTAAATTTAATGAACTTTTCCCTTATGTAGAAACTAACAATACTGGTCAAGATGAAGAACCCTTTCCTCTACAAAGGTCGGATGATGATGAAGTACTTGGAGAAAAAGAAGAAGATAAAAACGAACAAGAAGAAGAAGAAGTGCAAGAATATGTGCCTCCAAGTGAACTAAGATTTTTAAAAGATCATCCTCAAGATTTGGTTATTGGAGAACCAACAAGAGGGGTAAGTACTCGTTCATCTTTACATGATTTATTTTCAAACCTATGTTTTATATTTTATATAGAACCAAAAGATGTGTAAACCACTTTAAATGATAATTCTTAGTTTTTAGCTATGAATGTAGAGTTTAATCAATTTGAACATAATAAGGTTTGGAAACTAGTAGAAAGACCATCAAATCATCCTATTGTAGGCATTAAGTGGATCTTTAAAATTAAAATAGATAGTGAATCTAGAGTCACTAAAAACAAAGCTAGACTTGTAGCAAAAGGTTATTCACAAATTAAAAGAATAGATTTTGATGAAACTTTTGCACCCGTAGCACGTTTAGAAGCAATTTTATTTTTTTTTGCATTTGCTAGCTTTAAAATATTTAAACTATTTCAAATGGATGTCAAAACTACTTTTCTTATCGGGTATATTAAGGAAGAAGTTTATATAGAACAACCTTCAGGCTATGTTGATGATAAATTTCCTGATCATGTTTTTAAATTAGAAAAGACCCTATATGGTTTAAAATAAGCACCCCGAGCATGGTATGATGGATTGACTGTGTATTTATTAAAGAATGATTATAAAATGGGTAGTACTGATTGTACACTTTTTATCAAACATGTTCATGATGATCTTATAGTTTTACAAATATATGTTGATGACATTATTTTTGGATCCACTAATGAAAAGTTATGTGATAATGTGATAAAAATCATGAAAAAATAAATTTGAAATGAGCATGGTAGGAGAACTCACTTATTTTCTTGGTTTTCAAATTACACAAAGGCATGATGGTATTTTTTATTTGTCAATCTAAATATATTCATGATGTGTTAAAAGATTTGGATTTGAAAATCTAAAACAAGCCAATACCCCCATGAGTGTCTCTTTGAAATTAGGAAAAGATGAAAGTGGAATTTCTATAGATCAAATATTATATAGAGGAATGATAGGATCACTTTTGTATTTAACCGCATCTTGACCTGATATTATGTTTGTACTATGTTTATGTGCCAGATTTCAGACTAATCCTAAAGAATCACATTTAAAAGCGCGTAAACGTATCTTTAGATATCTTATCGGAACTCATAATCTAGATTTGTGGTATCCTCATAATGATACTTTTATTTTGCATGGTTATTCTGATTCTGATTATGCTGGTTGTTCATTAGATCGTAAGAGCACAAGTGACACTTCTCACTTTCTAGGCCCATCACTTATTTCATGGTCGAGTAGGAAACAAAATTTTGTTGCCTTATCCACCATCGAGGCCGAATATATTTCACTAGGTAGTTGTTATGTACAAGCTCTTTGGATGAAACAAAGCTTAGAAGACTTTGATATAAACCACGACACCGTTGAACTAAAATGTGATAACAAAAGTGCAATTAATTTAACATACAATCTAGTTCATCACTCTAGGTCCAAATATATTGATGTATGTCATCCATTCATTAGAGACCACATTAAACAAAATATGATAAAAGTTAGTTTTATAGGCATCGATTCACAGCTTGTTGATATTTTCACAAAGCCACTTCCAGATTCCCGTTTTTTTTACTAAGACTAGAATTATGAATCCTGGACATATCAAGCTAATGAATTGAAATAATTATAAAACAAAAAAAAATTTAAATAACAGATATTATCATTATGACTAATATCACCAAAAATGTTAAGAGTCAATAAAATTTTCACTACACCAAAACTACAAACTGTCACAGATTAGTTAAAATGTTATTACAACACCAATTTCAAACAAAAATAGAAATAATCTAAACTTCACTGTCGTCTGGCGACACTGAATGTCATCCGACAACACTGAATGTCGCTTGGCGATATCTTCAACAGTCCAATTCAGCCCGAAACCTTCAGAAATTCTTGTTGTCAACAACACTAATATCCTCTTGATCTTCTGCCGAACTTTGCCCACTTCTTCGTGTCCGGTGAGGACGACGAGTTGATGATCGTGGAGGCTCTACAACTGGATTCTCCCATTCGGCCGCCTCTACCGGAGTTGGTTTCAACTTCAGTCTCTTGGTCAGAAATTTAAAGAATTTCTGAATCCCCGAAAAATTCTTCTGCACTTCCCTCTTGTGTTCTTCAAACGACTCTTGTAAGTCGTCCAACCCTTCACGTAATGAACCATCTCTTACTAGTGGTGAATTTCTAATAGTTGACACATGTTCACTAGTACGTGTGGAACCACCTCAAGATCCACCCCTTGATATTGTAGAACCCGTAGAAAATATGACCGGTTCGCAGTCGTCAAAATAGAATTCTGGGTCGATCCAACTATACTTTTTATAAAGGATCCATTGGATCACCGCCCCCATTGGTATAGTATTCAACTTTTTTCACATCGGGATTTTCAGTCTGAACGTGTATCAGATGATAGAAAGTATAAAGACAGCCATATCAAAAGGCTCTCTTTCCAAAATCATATACGTCACATAGTTCAATTGAGTTGTGATGGTTCTCGTGTCGCCAGACTTAAGCAGAATAGTATTCCTCAAGATGTCTTACACTAATCATGCATCTGGAGTGAGAGTGTTCATGGAGTGGATAAGGGTTTTCATGGAATTCCCATGTAAAACCATGTTCAGTAACGTCTAATCCTTATCCTTCGTATATTTCTCTACCACATCCAACACATGTTCATGCTCTATCAAACCAAACTCATCCCTTAGGTCATAGTGCGTTATCTCGGCTACCTTTCCTTGAATTTGTGAGCGCACTCCACCATTCAATTCCGTAAAGTTAGGGTCCATCAAATGGTTATAAAATTCCCTAATTAACACTGAAGAAAACGAATTCGGTATAATGACAGACATGATTCCTGCCATTGCAAGATGGTTGTGGATGTGTGCGTGTCGAATGGCATCAAATTCAATGACCTTCCCAACACCGATGTTCGCATTTTCAATCTCTAGGTATCTCTAGTATGCTGAATACGTATCACTGCTCGTGCTTCTCCTAGCCCTTGAGCTGGAAGCCATTTCTGCAAAGATACAAAAGAAAATATTAAAATACAGAAATCGCCAATGTCATCGGGCGACACTCACTGTCACCGGGCGACATCGAAATTCAATACATGCTTGATTTCGATATGAAATTTCTTCATACATACAAAATCTGAAAAAAAAATTCAAGTTCTACCCTATTTACATAATCAAATTTAAGAAAAATCTAAAAAACACTATTCGTCATCTTCTTCCTTAAAAACACGAAAGTTTTCTTTTGGAAAACACTGGATATGAGTTTAGGGATATGAAAACAAACTTTAATCTATGAAAACACTTCACTACATACGTGGATCTATTATCTCCTCTCTCAAAAATACTATTTTTTAAGAAAATCCCTAAATATGGAAAAGTGTACTTCAAAAACAAAAAAAATTTATCATCCAAATCTCAAAGAATCTACCCTAAGATCATTTAGATCTAAAAATCCTAAAGGATGAAAGAGAAATCTCATTGGAAATACCTTGAAATTAGGATTAGGCCACCGTCGGGTTCGTCTACCGCTTCAAGTATTTAGGCGAAAATGATCTAGACGGTGCCTTTGACCTAAATCGACCGTCTTTTATTTTTCCGCACTGTCACTGATCGGCGATATCCAATATCGCCGGGCGTCAACAAAAATTTACATTTATGCCAGTCTGTGTTGATTTTTCAGATTCAGGCATGGTACAATATATATTTTATTATTTAGGGTTATCTATCACATTGTTCAAATATTCAACTTCAAATATCATTTTCTATATTCATCTCTCTAGTGTATTATACTTGTGAAATTATTTTTGCATACCTCTAAGTATGAGAAATGTTTTAGTTATGATAATGTTCTCACACCCACAATTATGAAAATCTACATATGACATCACCTTACTACATATGTGAATTGTGAATGTTTTACCATAACCACTAGATTTCATGCTAACACTATTACTTTATTCTTATTTTCTTTGGACAATTCATATTTGATTATCCTATATGGTCACACAAGTGAATTCGAAATCCGTTGTCAGGCCAAATGAATTTATTTTTTTTGCATATTTTTAAAAAAATTCCACTTCTTGTTGATGTGTTGCAGAAAAAAGAAAAAAAAAACAAACGCTGATAAGGGACCTCCACCAAGCACTACTTACCCTCCTGATAAGTCTTAATAAGCATTGTGAAGTAGAGCACCTTGGACAAAATTGTAAAGTGTCTTGTGAAACCTTTATATGGATACTACTTTAATCTTTGTGCTCTGAATTCTTGGGTACCTGTACAACTAGTTATGTATATTTCTATGTTATGTTGTTTTTTCACATTGCACGTCTTCACATATTTGTAAGGATTCTCATTATATGATTTCAACAATCTCTCACATGTACGCAACATTATCTTCTCTAAAATTTCTTCTCATGAGAATTGGTCCGCAAATGATTCTACATTATCTTCACTATAGTATGTGTCTATTATATAAATGGATGAAAGTTGACAATATTAGTGTTCACTCATACTCTTCATTACTATACATTATTTCACATGTTCTATACTTGTTTCTTCATTTATCATTTTTCCTATTTTTGCTTCCGCATCACTCTGTTATTTCTTTTGACAATACCAAAAGGGGAAGAATTTATTGAGAAACCATTCATCATCAAGATTGATTTTAATTAAAAATAACATACATTGGTTAAATCTGCTTAGCTTTAGGGGAAGTACAAATATAGGGGAAGTGTTACATCCAAAAGGAGTTTTGTGTACATACAAATGCTTGGTCTTGCTAATCATATTTACTAACACTTTTTTGATCATTCATGATTTCTTTCTAAGTGGATTTGTTATTATCAAAAAGGGGAGATTGTTGGAGCATGCGTTCCACACTTCTTGGTTTACTAATAACAAATCTCGGTTGTATTTGATCATAGGGTGTTTATGATGTGCGAATATCACAGGTATAACATAAATAACATTTGGGTTTTGATTCGGGTCAGAACAGAGGAGCTAAGGAGCTATCGCCCGGCGACATCCAGTATCGCCACCCGACGATAGTGGACCAAACAGTGTGGCGTTGAGTGAACTCACCGCACTCCATGCCTACGTGTATTTACTGTCGTTGTCATCCGGAGACATTGATATCGCTAGGTGACAGTGCACGATTGGACATGATCGATCTGGAATGTGAAAATGGCGAATACGTGGGACACGTGTCAGCAGTATAAGATGTCGCCGATCGGCGCCAGGCGATATCCCCAAAATATAAACATTACTTATTTTTCTATGGAGATCACGAATTATGGAAGTTCAAGTGATCCTTCCCGTACAACTGATCCAGAGAGCTCCAACATTCAGAATTACTCCATTCTCCCAAGAAGGTTCAAGCACGAAAGATCGACGACTCGTACATGACATTCAAAGCAACCTTGACAAGGATTCATCTGCATTTTCAGCACTTTGTTTAGAGGGAGTTTTTAATTCTGAAGTTTACATTTTATTTTGTTCTTTATTTCCATTGTAATCGAGAGAGGAAATCACTGTCTTGTGAGTGGAATCTAAGTCCTTGTGTGGCTTAGGAGAGAATCGCCGCCTTATGAGTGACATCCAAGTCCTTGTGTGGCTTAGGAAGAAATCACTGCCTTGTGTGCATCATCTAGATTGGGGTTAGATCTAGGGAGAGGCTAGTAGCAAGCTCTATGGAGAGATTCGATTTAGCCTGCCGGTTCTTGTAGAAGGACCGACAAAATCAAAAATTTATTATATATTTCATAAGCCTTAGTCTCTAGCTTCATAGAGATTTGTTGTATTCATCTTTATTGCTTTTGAAATAAAATACTGTCATTTTCATTCATATAGATTTCTAAGTGTTTAGTCTGATTTATGAAAAATTTGTTTTGATTTCTCCACTTATTTTATCAAGTAAACTCTGCTTAAAAATTATTCACCCCCCCCCCTTTAAGGGCGCCTCACAATCCAACAAGTTGCTCTCCTACGAGCTTCAAATGAGCACCAGAAAGAAAAAAGGAGCAAAGCAGCGGGACTTCAAGTAGAGAGAAGTCAGTTGCCCAGAAGGCTGGAGGTTCGAGGAAGTCCAAGTCATGTCGTCAGTAAGGACATGTGCTCAAGACACCCTAGAAGACTCTGAGCCAAGCACATCAGGCTTTGAGCTATCTGATGGGAAGTTCTCTCACATCTCTAAGCAGTTCAAGAAACTGCTCAGCAAGAGGAGACAGATGAAAAATCAGTCAACCTTATCTGATTTCAGGAGATCACGTTGTGACAGTGATCGCTCCAAGAAAATCTACAATAAGGAGGACAGGTATAAATATAAACCATGTAAACAATTTTCCTCTAACGTTGTTTGCTATTTTTGCAATAAGCTAGGACACATGATTGCAGAGTGTCCCTACAAGAAGAAGGAAGGATGCAAGAGAGAGGAGAAGAGATCCTTCAAGAGCAAGAGGAAAGAAGAAAAGTGCTTCCTCGCCAAGAAGTCCAAGACTCTTAGCGACAATGACTCGAGTGAATCCAATTCAGAGGACGAAGACGCTTACTTCGGGCTTATGGCTCGATCAGACGAGGAAGTTGGCGACTCCGAGTATCACGGGAAGGTAAACTGACACACGATACTATCAGAATCAGAAACGACAACTAATGGCCATGAGGACTACTCTTCGGAGGAAGATGATTCCGACTTGATGGATCAGCATCAAGAACTGTTGAAAGCTTTTAACAAATGCCGCAAGATTGTCAAAAAATATGCTAAAGATATTGCCTCCCTCAAGGTAGTAAAAACAAGTCTGGAGAAGGAGATTGCAAAATTACTTCCTCTCGGAGATGAAGTCCACTCCTTAAAATAGGAATCAAGATGCCTGACTGAGAAATTAAGCCTTAAAGAGAAATACTTAGATGAGCTAGAATAAAAGCTCTTGGTGGAGAGAAAACTTGTGGAAAGTTACTCCAAGTTGAAGACTATTCTTCCCCTCATCGATGAGTTTTCAGCTCTGAAGAAGGGTAGTGGTCTTGGCCACATAGCTGGTAAAGATAAGGATGCCAAGAAAGCCAGTTCCAAAGAAAATGGGAAGGCACCACAAGGTCAACCCTCGTTTAAGAAGGTAATCTTCCTGACGAACAGGTTTTACCTTAAGTCATCCTACGTTCATCTTGCTAGGCCTACTTATATAGAGCCCAAAAAACGATACCAGGGATGGACTCGTCCCCGAGACTATGGTGCCAGTGTTTTCAAAGAACATTATGAAGAGATACAACTTCAGAATTATGGTCCATATGTTCATGGAAATAACCATAAGAATGAACCAAAAGCCAAGACTTTTGTACCTATGGTAAAGGAGATGGAGAAGCCCTGTGTCTGTTGCAATCAGGAGGCTTCCACCTCCAAGTATGTTGCCCCTGTTAGACCTCATATTCAAAGGGTAAAGCAGGAGTACAAGAGAAGGTACAACAGGTTTGACTGTTAGTGCTATGACAAAATGGTAATTTTTGGCGTAGATTGTTAATTTAACATGATAAAATTTGAAACTCCACGAGTTAAAAGTGCATGACTGACCACTCGTAAAGTTAATGTTTTGAATGGTGTTAAGCTGACAAGGAACCAAGGACCCAAATATGTTTGGGTTCCTAAGTTAAAATGATTTATGTTTGCAGATATGTCCAAAGGCTAACAAAACTCCGATATGGTATTTAGAAAGTGCATGCTCTCGACATATGATCGGGACAAGAATTCTACTGCGAGAATTCACCCTAGTTGAAGACGGTCCTAAGGTCATCTTTGGAGGGTCAGACTGGGGAATCACGAAAGGCTACGGTATGATTTCCAATGGCATAGTTTCTTTCACAAATATGGCCTATGTTGAAGGACTACAACATAATCTGATAAGCACAAGTTAATAATGTGACAAAGGCTATATCATTGAGTTCTACAAGGATAAGTGACTGATAAAATCATCTGCAAATTCAGAGACAAACTTAATAGGCAATCGGAGTAGAAATATATTTTGTTTAAATTTTCTATGTTTAGATAATTCTACCCAATGTTCTTTTCTGCTAAAAGTAGTGTGCCTCTTTATCACCAATAACACAAGAGATTAACATATATTAATTTTAAGACCATAAATATGTTATTTTCTCACAACTTAGTGCACGATGCCCCAACATTAAGTGCCTTAAAGAGAGTCCATATCACACATGTCAAATGGGTAAGCAGACAAGGGCTACCTTCAAGGGTATTACTGAAAATGATTCTTCAAGAAGCTTATATTTACTTCATATGGACTTATTCGATCCTATGCCAATTCACAGTTTATAATGTAAAGTACATACGCTGGTAATTATGGATGACTACTCTCGTTTTACTTGGGGGTTCCTTTTGAAACACAAGTCAGACACCTTCGACGCATTCACTAATTTTGTTTGACAAATTCAGAACAAATTGAACTACTCAGTGGTCAAAATTAGAAGTGACCATGGAATAGAATTTGAGTCTGGTGTCATGACAAAAGTTTGTAAAAGTCAAAGTATCTTTCATGAGTTTTCCTCCCCGCATACTCTATAGCAAAATGGAGTTGCTGAGAGAAGGAATAGAACCTTAATTGAAGCATGTACAACTATGTTGAATGATGCCTCATTACCAGAGTACTTTTGGGCCGAAGCAGTCAATAGAGCTTGACACGCGCAAAACAGAGCTTTAATCAACAAGAACCACCGTACGACTCCCTATGAACTATTGAAGGGCAGAAAACTGACGGTGTCCTACTTTAGAATTTTTGGAAGTAAATGCTTCTTACTTAATAATAGGAAGTATTACCGCACAATGTTTAGTGAAAAAAGTTTTGAAGATATTTTCGTAGGTTATAGTAGCCATAGTAAGGCGTATAGGATTTTCAATAAGAAAACCCTGGTGATAGAAGAGTCTATTAATGTTGTATTTGATAAGACAAGCCTGCTCCAAACCAACTCGTCTAGTGTTATTGGTGCAGATGCAGGTACCAGGTTCAAGGAACTAAGCTTGGATGAAGCAGTCAAGGAAGAGGCTCCAAGCTCAGTCAAGGTCGTCGATCCAGGTGTGGTGGATGAAGAACAACTCAATGAGCTAACCCCAGAGAATGCTCCCGATGTTGCAGAACCTGCTGGTGGAAGAGGAAGAAATGTAGTATTCAGACACCAAAGAGATAACTCAACTGATCAAATCATTGGAGAGCTAGGCGACGAAGTTAGAACCAGAAGAGGTATAACTAACGAGTTATTAAATCTTAGTTTTCTGTCTCAGGTTAAGCCGAAGAAGTTTGAAGAAGAAAACAAGGATGCCTCTTGGATCATGGCAATGCAAGAGGAGCTCAACCAATTTTAACAATGCAAAGTCTCGGAGTTGGTGCCCAGAACCAAGGGACAGAATATGATCGACACCAAATGGATCTTCAAAAATAAGCTGGACGAACATGGAGTTATTATCAAGAACAAAGCCAGGCTTGTAGCTCAAGACTATAGACAAGAAGAAGGGATTGACTTTGACCAGGCTTTTGCTCTAGTGGCCAGGCTCGAGGCAATCTGGTTGTTTCTTGCTTATGCTGCCCTCAAAGGCTTCACGGTCTATCAAATGGACGTGAAATCAGCATTCCTCAATGAGAATCTGAAAGAGGAAGTATACGTAGAATAACCCCCAGGTTTTTTTAACCCTACTTTCCCCGATCATGTTTATTTTCTTAATAAAGCTTTATATGGCTTAAAGCAAGCTCCACGAGCTTGATATGAGACGTTTTCTAGGTTTCTTCTTGAGAACAAGTTTACAAGAGGAAAAATAGACAAGACATTATTTCTTAGGGAAGTAAAAGGTAAGATTTTGCTAGTGCAAATCTATGTTGACGACATTATATTTGTCTCTGCGGAAGACAACCTTTACAAGAAGTTCTCCAAACTTATGCAAGGGAAGTTTGAAATGAGAAGTATAAGAGAGCTGAAGTATTTCTTAGGTCTTCAGGTGAAGCAATCTGAAAATGGAATTTTCATCTCTCAGACGAAGTTCACCACAGAGCTTCTTAAGAAATTTAGTATGGAAAATGCAACCTCTATGAGGACTCCAATGGGTTCAACTATGTATCTACACAAGGATGAGAATGGAAAACCTTTTGATGAAACCAAGTACAGAAGCATAATTAGATCCTTGCTCTACATCACTACCAGTAGACCAGACATAATGTTCTCAACATGGGTCTGCGCTAGATTTTAGGTGAACTCAAAGGAATCTCATTACGTCGCAGCAAAGTGAATTTTAGGCTTTTTGGCAAATTGCACCCTCGAAATATAGGCTTTTGGCAAAATGCATCTCGAAAGTTTAAAATTGGCAAAATACACCCCCCCAAAATGGTTTTTTTGGCAATGTGCACCCTAGAGTGTACATTTTGTCCATTTTTTTCCTATTGAGGGTGCATTTTGCCAAAAAAAACCATTTGGGGGTGCATTTTGTTAATTTTAAACTTTCGGGGTGCATTTTGTCAAAAGCCGATATTTTGAGGGTGCACTTTGCCAATTACCCCAAATTTTAAGATACCTTAAGGGTATACCCAATCTTGGCTTATGGTACCCAAGAAGTAATGATGTCGAGCTAATTGGTTTTTCAGATATTGATTTTGCATGAAGCAGGGATGACAAGAAAAGCACTTCCAGGACGTGTCAATTCCTCGGAAGACGGCTTATTTCATAGAGCAGTAAGAAGCATAATTGTTTGGCAACCTCTACTGCCGAGTCAGAGTATATCTCTGTGGGTAGTTGTTGTGCACAACTTCTATGGATCAGGAATCAACTCAAAGACTACAACCTAAAGTTCAAAGAGATTCCTATGTATTGTGACTCCTCCAGCGCAATAGCGATCGCGTATAATCCAGTCTCTCACAGCCGGACAGAGCACATTGAAGTGAGATAACACTTCATCCGAGAGCATGTGGAGAACAAAGTTATAGCCCTCAGCTATGTCCCGATGGATAAGCAGGTCGCAGATATTTTTACGAAGCTGCTGGACGAGCCCAAGTTCTCGTTTTTCAAAACGAAACTAGGCATGCTGAACAAAGACTCGTGAAGAAGGCCAAGAAGACAGGAACTCTCGGGAGATTCATCAAGGAAGAAAATTTTCCCAAGGGAAATTCGTTGAATATCGGACGACATTCTCGGCGATTCGTCGGAAAAATGCATCTATACTCGACGAATCTGACCTTATGTCAAGTGAAACTTGTCGAATTTAACTTAGGTCAAAATTTCTCTTTCTATAATTGGATCCGAAGAGCCGTCGAATATCAGGTACGCGCCTTTCTAGGTCAAATTTACAATCACATATATATAAATAATGGAGAGTTTGGGGAAACTGCGATATATTTCGTCGAAACCATAACAGTGAAATTCGCCGAATTGCCCTCCCGACCCTTCGTCTCCAGCGCAAGGTTCATCATCTCCATCTCGTAGCCATGCACCCATTCTATTTGATTAGGTCAGAGCAAGTGATTCCAGCAAAGCTTTCGGATTTCCAGAAGCAATTTCGCTTGGTGGTTTGATTCCCATGACCTATTCTCGCCGATCCGTCAGTGGCAGTGATTCGTTACAACCGACAGTACAGTACAAACATTTCAGTTTCATTCTTTGATTCTCCATGGCTCCTCGAATCGCTAGTGGTCTACTAGGGGGTAGAGAATTGGTTCGAACAGGTTTGCTTCTGTGTTAGATGAATTCAGGAACGTGATCCTGATGCTTGAAACAGTCGGCCTCTCCTTTATCCTTGAACACCCTTGCAAGGTATAATGCCTCCATTCGTCATATGGAATATAACGGTGGGTCCGGCTGGGGCCCCACGCCATATTTCACAAATAAACGGCGGAATCACGTATGAATATCAAAATCACGTTCTCCTCGCATCTTATCTCAGAGAATTCTAGCGAAAGAGTTTTAAGTTGCAAGAACTCATCATAATGAATGTCCACTAAATATATAAACAACACATTTATATATATCACCAGGAATGTATACAACTGCACAAACGCTCATGGACTTAAGACCTTACATGTTGCTCTTTACAAATATGGCTTCATACATTGGCACGCAGGCCGACCACATATGAAATATAAGACTTCGCACGGCCTTCAGGGGCCTTTAAGCAGCAAGGGCTTCAACCCGCTCAATCCAATTCAGCCAGTCAACACCTGCAGTTGGACATCCACCCCAAGGGTGGTAAACAAAGCAACGGTCAGCATTAGCTGACCAATTATAACGACCCTACCCCTTACCCGGGGCAGTGGTTCCTTCCCTGTATGCATCGCATTCCCAACATATATCTATATGACAACACGTGTTTTTCAAGCACAACAACATCACAAGCGCCCACCTCCGCCAGATGCTCCGTGCACTCAGAGCACATTCACGGCGGACCGGATTCTCCTTGGCACCACCACCGATCAGAGGTTTTTAACTTGTTAGCTATGGGCCCTAGTCTACCAACACGCATGCTGGGGACATTCTCACCCATCCCACTCAGAGGTGCTAACCTCACGGCAAACTTGAGCATTTAGATCGACCCACCACCGTGGGGTGACAAGCCTGGTCTGGCCCGCAGCCTCCCATTTGCATTGCCACCAATCAATCTCTCACAACACAGGTACAAATCAGCCTTTTCCCGTTGCTCAATTCGTCAATAGCGCAGATCTTGAGGCGGGTCGGCCTTCCCTTCCTGCTCAGCACACAGCTCTCGCAGAGCAGCTTTCAAGTTCAGCACACACAATACAAGGGATCATACAGAGCTTTTGAAAGTAGTCATAATTCACAGGCATCCACATAATACACGGAGTCTTCTTCGGTTCACAACATAAACATCACCAATCTAGACTAACCGTCCGGATGGGCTTCACACAGCATGCATATGTCGTACTACATAATTTCGGCTCTAGATGCAGACTCAACCGGGGATATCAACTATCAACTCACTGGAATCACTTACGCTTTTCACCGCTTGGTGGAGGATTCCATACTCATGCATAAATTAGGACGTTACTTGTCCAAGAAGGAGATCGTTACCCTTGACGATCGCTTTGGAACCATGAAAACCTAGCCAGATGGAAAATCACTTCCACGGCCTTGCCTCCACTAATCTGAAATCGGCTCTCGATTCGGCACGCTGAAGCTCCCCCGGCAGCCGGATTCCTTCTCCTCCTTCCTTCCTTGCTCTCCTCTCTCCCTATCTCCTTAGAAAGAGAAAAGCCTAATATGAATGGAAGTTTATCCTTCCATTCTCGTCTTTATAACAACAAGGAAGGGCCTGGACCATTAGATCCAAGTTGAAGGAAAAGAACGACCACGATTTGCCCAAAAAAGCCTTTTCTTGGTCTGACATGGCTTGGTGTGTCACATGTCATGTTCCTTAAGCGACAAAGGAACTGACTTAACCCGGCCAGGACACGGCCATGTGACACGCCCGTGTTACAGACCGTGTGCCAGACACGACTTATGATACGCCTGTGTCATAGGTCGTGTGCCAGACACGGCTTATGATACGCCAGTGTCACCGGCCGTGTGCCCAGCCCTGGACACAAACAGAGAAGGACACAGCCTCTTACACGCCCATATCATAGGCTGTGTACCCTACTCGACTTGCCTCTCGAGAATCGTTGAGTGCATTTCGTCGAGTGGAGTTTGTCGACCCAGAGGAGGACACGACCTAGGACACGCCCGTGTTGCAGGCCGTGTTCCCTCTCGACACTCGTCGAGAGCATTTCATTGAGCACAAGTTGTGTGTCAACTCGACCACATAGAGCAGGATACAGCTAAAGACACGCCCATGTCCCAGGCCGTGTTGCCCATCCTAAACCCAATTTTGGGATTTGGGGTGTTACAACCCTCCCCTCCTTACAAGAAATTTCGTCCCAAAAGTTAGCTCACCTATAGACACCAACATAACCACGCATTTATTGCACCTTGACCAAACGATCACCTTGATAACATGATCTGGGTTAGAGCTCAGAGGCTGCAGCTTATCTCATACCACGATATCACACAAACACAAGTCGTTAACAAACATAGTGTCATACATACATACACCAGATATTTACATCACGAACGGAACAAAGTTCACTTATTTCCGCTCATCCGCAGCTCTCATAAGTCATTTTATGGCCTCTTGTACTTCCAGACTAAACACTCGAGGCTGTTGTACTTCACTGGTTGAGATGTGCGGCTCCTGTAATTCTAGATTGTACACTCGCGGTTGCGCCCGGAATGCAGATGACTCTATCACTGCCTTACCCTTTTCCTCATAAGACGCACCTGCCTTTGTCTCACCCCTTGAAGGACCACTCCAACAATCACAGGCTATATGTCCCTGCCTCCTACATTTAAAACATGTACGGGTCTCAACACGTTCTTGTCCATATGTTGCTCCCGACGCAACATTCGAAGAAGTTTGTTCAGCAGGCACTACTAGAAAAGTCAGTATTGGCTACACTTTTTTTGGCCAGGGACTAAAAATCGTGGCTAATACACTGATATTAGCCACGATTGAAAAAACCCTGGTTAATAGTTATTTTATAGCCAAGGTTATAAATAGTGTGGCTAATACATATCTATTAGCTATGAAAAATAATATTCATGGCAAAAAAGAGATTAATTTAGCAATTTTAGTTTTAATAATTTTTAGTTTTCATTAAATGTTTTAATTGTAAGTTAATTAAGTGTTGATTATTAATTTTTTTAGTTAATGTAAACTTTTTAAAGGCTACTGGGAGAATTCAAAAGCAGGTTTCATTTTCAGAATCCCGTGAACAACTTCCCCTAGGGTTCGGGCGACTAGGAGCCGCCACCCCCTTGTGCGAATAGCTCGTCGCCAGCTCCGGTGGACGCCTTCTGCTCGCCCGACGACGACAACCGCGCCGTTGCCGTTCTCTCGTGGTGTGATTCTGGTGGGCTCGTGCATCCTAACTCCCGTTCCGGTGTGATTCTGGCGGATCTCGTGGAGAGATTTTTCACTGCATCATTGAGTGAACTTGGGTAACGAATCTCTCCACTTTTTGTGTGATTTCTCTTCCTCTCATTTTCGAGTTCTTTTGCTTCGTATTTCTTGGCTAGCCACATTATGCCTTGTCAGGCCTTCAACCTTCATCAACTCAAGAATTTTTGAGGGGATGGCTTGATCGATACAAAGTCGTTCAACAGCCTTAACAAAGTTTTTGTGCAACTCCCGCTTCCAATCTACATGCGTTGTTAAGATCTAAAACTGAGTGCAAGAAGTTTTTAGAGGAAAAAATATTTCAGCGCTTGCTCCTTCTCCATTACATGATTTGCTTCATGCGCTTGCTCCAAATGTGACCTATCTGGCTATCTTATGAATGATATGTTACATTTTATAAATCCTTCTCTAATATCGAAACCACTATTAATGTGCATATTTTTTAGCTTATAAAATGTCGTATTGGTATGGAGCTCATTTGACATTAGAATGTTCTGCAAAGGTATCGGAAGGGTTCAAAAATCGTGGCTAATACACTAGTATTAGTCATGATCGCAAAACTGTGGCTAATATTTAGGTTTTAGCCACGGCTATACAAAAACATGACTAATAGCTTTGTATTAGCTATGAAAAGTAAAAACGCATGGCTAATATTGATTTTTCGTGGCTTAACTGGGTATAAATCAAAGTTTATTGATATCACTATACAAGTTTTGCTGTAATTGAATGAATATTTCTGAACAACTTTATGTTTTGTACCTATTTCTATTAAAAGTGATGTAACAAAAATATAGTTGTTATTACTTGTTTGTTTAGGGAAAAAACCGTGGCTAATAGTTGGCTTATTTGCCACGGGCAATAACCGTGGCAAATGGTTTATTTTAACTCATGAAACCGTGTTTGCCAGGGATTAAAACTGTGGCTAAAGGTAAAGATATTAGCCACGACAGTTTTTTTCCGTGGCTAATACTATTAGCTACGGCCAATCCGTGGCTTAAAATGTTTAGCCACGCCGACTTTAGCCACGGATTTTTCCCGTGACTAGACCGTGGCTAAAGCTTTTTAGCCACGGTTTTGGACTTTTTGCCAGGGCAATTTGCCCTGGCCAAAGGTCTGTTTTCTAGTAGTGAGGCCTGAACCTCTTCTTGTCTCGTTTCCTAAACTCTGATTGTTCCGACTATGGAACTTTGAATTCCAGCTTTTCCATCACCAAGTTCTTCTTGTCCTGTACCTGTTTCAAATCTTTCTCCAGTGCACGGGCTATATCTACTAACGCTTGGAAACCTTAGTTCACCGAACTCGGGAGTGCCAACCTCAGCTCATCACGAAGTCCCTCATAGAACCTATTCGTCTTCCGCGCCTCCTCAGTGAAAGTAGACCTCGCATAGCGCCCCAGTCTGGTAAACTCATGCAGGTATATATCAACATTACTCTCACCCTACACCAGACGTTGGAACTCATTCTTCATGGTAATTCGCTGCGATAGTGGCAAATACTTGGCCAGAAATAATATTGAGAATTCGTCGATCGAGATCTCCTCTAATCCTCGACCTGCCAAGTGGTGCAATTCCACTTCATCCCACCAAATCCTCGCGTCTCCTTCCCGCAGAAACGTAGCTAAGGTAACTTTCTGCCCCTCCTCAGTCTTGATTGCTGTCAGGAACTCTTCACTCTTGCGAGCCAATCTTCAGCCTGCGTTGGGGAACCCACCGCTCCAAACGTAGGTGGATGAAAATCCATAAACCATTTCAGTTTCTCATCAGCTGTTTGCTCGTCAATCAGAGCCTCAACACGCTCTTGCCTTGCACCAAGCCATACTGGCACCCCTACAGGCCCTGCCTGCCCAATAGGCTGTGCATGTAACACTGCGAGCATCGTCTCAGTAACCAAATGTATGGTCTCCACCGAGGGAGGAGGTGTAGGCACCTCAGCTGGTGTCTCACTCTCATCAGACCGATGGGGCTCAGACTGCCCAGCACCACTCCTCATCACCTATCAATGTACAAAACACCATTAACGGCATGTCCATAACGGCATTTATACGTTGTCTACACGCTCACGCTCTTCATGTGCATGTATTGCATTTCTAGTGGACATTCGTGAGTTCAAATATGTTCTTCCTACCACAAACCCGATCCTCTGATACCACTTTGTAACACCTCCATTCGTCATATGGAATATAACGGTGGGTCCGGCCGGGGCCCCACGCCATATTTCACAAACAAACGACGGAATCACGTATGAATATCAAAATCACGTTCTACTCGCATCTTAGCTCAGAGCATTCTAGCAAAAGAGTTTTAAGTTGCAAGAACTCATCATAATGAATGTCCACTAAATATATAAACCACACATTTATATATATCACCAGGAATGTATACAACTGCACAAACGCTCATGGCCTTAAGGCCTTACATGTTTCTCTTTACAAATATGGCTTCATACATCGGCACGCAGGCCGACAATACATGAAATATAAGACTTCGCACAGCCTTCAGGGGCCTTTAAGAAGCAAGGACTTCAACCCGCTCAATCCAATTAAGCTCGTCAACACCTGCAGTTGGACATCCACCTCAAGGGTGGTAAATAAAGCAACGGTCAACATTAGCTGACCAAATATAACGACCCTACTCCTTACCCGGGGCAGTGGTTCCTTCCCTGTATGCATCGCATTCCCAATATATATCTATATCACAACACGTGCTTTTCAAGCACAACAACATCACAAGCGCCCACCTCCGCCAGACGCTCCGTGCACTCAGGGCACATTCACGATAGACCGGATTCTCCTTGTCACCACCACTGATCAGAGGTTTTTAACTTATTGGCTATGTGCCCTAGTCTACCAACACGCATGCTGGGGACATCCTCACCCATCCCACTCAGAGGTTCTAACCTTACGGTAAACTTGAGCATTTAGATCAACCCACCCCCGTGGTGTGACAAGCCGGGTCTAGCCCGCAGCCTCCCATTGCATTGCCACCAATCGATCTCTCACAACACAAGTACATGTCAGACTTTTTTCGTTGCTCAATTCATCAATAGCGCAGATCTTGACGCGGGTCAGCCTTCCCTTTCCTGCTCAGCACACAGCTCTCGCAGAGCCACTTTTCAGTTCAGCACACACAATACAAGGGCTCATACAGAGCTTTTGAAAGTAGTCATAATTTGCAGGCATCCACAAAATATACGGAGTCTTCTCTGGTTCACAACATAAACATCACCAATCCAGACTAACCGTCCGGATGGGCTTCACACAACATGATTATGCCATACTACACATTTCTGGATCTAGATGCAGACTCAACCGGGGATATCAACTATCAACCCACTGAAATCACTTACTCTTTCCACTGCTTGGTGGAGGATTCCATGCTCATGCATGAAGAAGGACATTACTTGTCCAAGATGGAGATCGTTACCCTTAACGATCGTTTTGGAGCCATGAAAACCTAGCCGGATGGAAAATCACCGCCACAGCCTTGCCTCCACGAATCTGAACTCGGCTCTCAATTCGACAAGCTGAAGCTCCCCTGGTAGTTGGATTCCTTCGCCTTCTTTCTTTCTTACTCTCCTCTCTCCTTATCTCCTTAGAAAGAGAAAAGCCTAAGAAGAATGGAAGTTTATCCTTCCATTCTCGGCTTTATAACAGCAGGGAAGGGCCTGGACCACTAGATCCAAGTTGAAGGAAAAGAACGACCACAATTTGCCCAGAAAATCCTTTCTTGGGCTGACACGGCTTGTGACACGCTCGTGTCACAGACCGTGTTCCTTAAGCGGCAAAGGAACCGACTTAACCCGGCCAGGACAAGGCCATGTGACACGCCTGTATCACGGGCCGTGTGCCAGACACGACTTACGACACGCCCATATCACATGTCGTGTGCTAGACACGGCTTATGACACGCCCGTATCACATGCCGTGTGCCCAGCCCTGGCCACAAACAGAGAAGGACACGACCTATGACATGCCCGTATCATAGGCCGTGTACCCTACTCTACTTGCCTCTCGAGAATCGTCGAGTGCATTTCATCAAGTGGAGTTCGTCGACCCAGAGGAGGACACGGCCTAGGACACGCCCGTGTTGCAAGACGTGTTCCCTCTCGACACTCGTCGAGTGCATTTTGTTGAGCACTCGACATGTTGTTTGTCAACTCGACTATTTAGAGCAGGACACGGCTTGGGTCACACCCGTGTCCAAGGCCGTGTTTCCCAGCCTGAACCCAATTTTGGGATTTGGGGTGTTACATAAGGTACTGGACAAAGATGTCCTTGAATTATTCTAAAATGTCAAGCTCAGACGTAAAGATACCGTCATCAAAAGCAGAGTTCAATAGACTAAGGTTCGAGTTAAAGCATCCCTCCTGACAAGGTACTTGTGCCTTCCTTCTTGTGAAGAAGTCGACTACCACGAATAGGATGACTTTTCCAGGGCTCTTTTGTTTTGTGGACTGCCCTGAGGCACTAAGACTGTGAAGTGCAGATGAATGAACGATGAAGGGAAGCTACTGTCAGATATTATTAGAAAAGTATTATTATTCAAGACAGGATCCCACGACTATCTGTCATCAGAAATTTTCAAAATTCTAGTAACGATCATCTGTAGAAAGAGAATGGACTGGGGTGCAATGTTGTTTGAGAAGATCAAGGGCAGTCTCCACGCACCCAACTTTGGAAGTATTATCAACTTGTACCTGAATCAAATGGATGGTGATAAGTTTGATATGAACAAAGGTGTGTCTATCCATAACCTGAAGAAGATCGACTCAACTATCTTCTCAAGGTGGAATATGAGGATCTTGAGGCAAGGGGAGCCCCAAATTTGTCTGTGGAGGAGGACGATCAAGCTCCTGAGGAAGAGTGCCCTTGAGTGTTTCTTCTGGGTTAGCGCCAGATGAGGCTGAGATCTCTGCTACTGCCGAGGATGATTTGAATGTGGATGACTATAAGATAGATGCTGATGAGGAAATGATTGTTGCTGGTGAGACCAAAGCTGCTGATAATGCTAATGATGGGTTTGACCTAGTTTTAGTGGAGAACCTGATTGTCTCTCTCCCAGAGATTATTCCTGCTTCATCTTCTGAGGGGGAGACGACTCAGTCTGTGATATCAGTTGCTACTGAGGTCAACAGGTTTATCTGACAACTTGAGAAAAGAGTTACCAAGGCGACAGGTACTCCTCCAGTTATTCCAGAGGAGGTAGTGGAGGTTTCTAATGAGGAAGGAGATGTAGTGGAGCATCCTCCTGTCCTAACTGCTAAAGAGCCTTCACTGATTTCTAAAGCTAGATTATCTCTGATCTATGAGTCTCCCAGTGAAGATCTTCCCTCTCTCCCAAATATTCCTTTTGAAGATGTTACCACCTCCAGTGTTGATAGTTCCATTTGGAAGACAATAGAGGTTATGGTTGCAAGACAGCAAGAGAAATTTGAAGCCTGTATGCAGAAGGTTCTAGATAAGGTCAAGGAAACTGAGCAAGATGTTAACAATGACCTTACAGAAGTTAAAATTTCGATTGACAAGCTTGATACCAAGCTTGATTCATTATTTACCAAGGGTGGAAAAGCTATCACGCTTAAAATGCAAAGACTCAAGTATGCTTCAAAAGTTCTTGAAAATGTTGATACAAACGTAAAGACAATGATTGATGTCCACAACCGATCGATGGCTCACTTTGACGGCACTATTCCTGCTTATTCTAATGCTATCATTGATGAAGTCAGAAAGGGGGAGGAGGCTATGAAAGCTAAGGTTGTTGCAGTTGAAGCTGCTATGGTAGAAAACTTCAAAAAGACAAATGACTACTGCTATAACAACTTTATGTGGCTACATGGTCAGATGTTTAGCTCTCAAGTACATGTTGTGCCCGCTCATGTTGAAGTTCATCCTGTTGAGGATTACTCTCAACATTAGACAGACACACATACATTCTTTCAGGACACTACTGCTACTGAAGTTCAAGTGGTTGAAGACATTCCTCCTGCTTCAGCATTCAAGAGAGGAAAGTATGGTGAAGGCTCATCTGCTGTAAGATCAGACCTTGCCAGAGAACTGTCTGCCAGAGACAGAGAAATTGGTGAAGTGTGGAGTCCTACTTCTAGAGGAATCATTCTAGACACCTTCACCCTAGTTGATCTTGGAAATGAAAATAGATGGGACCATTATAATCAAGAAGAATGACACAAGTACGAATTGGCCTCTGCCAAGAGAAGAATACATTTCAGAAATCACAAGAATGACGAGTCTGCACCTCCAGCCCCTCCAAAGTATTATCCTAAGCCAAGGGCTTATTTTGTTACTGAGTGTAACACCCTCATCCATCGCATGAGATATAACAGAAGGTCTGGTCGGGGCCCCACACCATATTCCACAGACAGTTAGCGGAGTTACGTATTAATACCAAATTAATATGAAACAAAATCGAAACCTAACAAAGAGAATTCTAGCGGAAGCTTTTAAATAAGTTAGAAGAACCTATATACAAAACATGAATGTCCACTACAGCCACAACATGAATGAAATAACATACACAAAAGTCTTGGCCTTATGGCCTTACAACATTCAACTTGAATTAAAGTGTTTTACATATATTGGCTCGCAGGCCAGACATACATGAGTATCAAAAAGAAAAATCACTCCGCCTAGGCATTCAAGGGTTAGCACAGCAACAAGGGATTCAACCCACTATTTGCCACTAAGCTCACCTGTTCCTGCATAAGAACAATCCATCACACGGTGGCAAAACAAAGCAATGGTCAGCTAAAGCTGACCAAATTATAACAACTCCACCCCTTAATCGGGGCGGCGGTGCTCCTTCCCTGCAATTGTATTAGCAAAACTAACATAGAAATGAAAGTGCAATTTTAGCACACTTCACCATAGGCGTAGGTACGAATGTCCACACACCCCGTGCTCTCAGGGCACATTCTTAGTGACTCTGGTCCAATCCGAGTCTTCGCCATTTCCCCCAGGACGGCAACCATTGTGAGCATTTTAGTCTTTCTGTCCAAAACCTAAGACACTCCATATATGCCAACGGTAAGTTCCAAGTACCTTAGGTCTCTTTAACCGAACCACATTGAGTGGATACAGTTCCACTCAACCCATTGCTTACACCGCCATGTTAATTTAAGTCATCGACGCGGATCAAGCTTCCCCAAGTCCCAACATATTGATCAAATAATAGTACATAACCCGGTTATGCACAAGGTCGGCTCTCAGGCAACCAAGCTAGGCTCCCAGAGCACGCAACCCCACACACTGGCCCCTAAGTCTCCGCGAGATAGGCCTCGCAACGGCTCTTTCACAGAGCTACCGCTGGTGGTAACACTACCGTCGCACGGTACTTGGCAGAAATGCATTCCTACCCAGTTTTCCGGGTGCTCCTTGGGGTTAGTCCCCAAAGTTCCCTACTGCAATATACCACATAGAAACCCAAAAACATACAACACAGAGTCTTCTCCGGTAATTCATGCATAATGAAAACATCACTAATCCAGACCAACCCCTCCGGATGGGCTTCACACACCATATCTATGTTCGTACTTCAATTCCAAACTCTACATGCAAAACTACGGGAATAATCCATATCTACTCGAAGGAATACCTCACACTCACCGCACACTCGCGGGAGAGGGTTTCCTATACAAAAGGAAGAGGACTTCACATGTCCAAGTAGAGAATCGTTACCCTTTATGATTTCTTTGGTGTCATGCCCAAGATCTAGATGGATGGACGCAACCGCAACGACCTTGCCTCTACAAATCCGGACTTGGCTTACGAATCGGAGCTTCGAAACTCCTATGGCGGCGAGATCTCTCCCTTCTTCTTCCCTCTTCACTCTCTTTTCTCTCTAGTACTTAGAAAGAGAGAGTTAAGGAAGAAATGAGTTGGGAAAACCTAACTCCCGACTATATACCCGCAGAAGCACGCACAAGCCATCGGATCTAAAAATAAAATCAGTGGACAGTCCAGATTCCTCCAAGAATTCAGTTTATGAGAGCTACCGCCGCTCGGTAGCCCAATCGTTCGGCTTCTCGAGGACGCCACCGCTTAGAAACCCAATTGTGCAGTGAAACGTGGACTGTCATAACTGCTATGCTACCGCCACGCGGTAGAAAACTATCATCGCGTGGTTGTTTACACGCTTAGAAGGAAATGACGAAACAACGCTACCGCCTGCGGTAGGGTTAACGTCGTGCGGTAACAACCCGAGAGCTCTAGCAAATAAAATGCCCGGCTACCGCCCCGCGCTACCGCTACCACCGAGCTCTAGCGATTCTCGAGAACATCGAGCTCTGAGTGCCCTGTCCTAAACGTCGAGTGGACTACTGCCACGCGGTATACATTATCGCCCGACGCTAGCATGCACTGAGATGCCGAGAGCGTCGAGAACACTGACCTACCACCAGCGGTAGCTCTACCGCCGCATGGTACCTTCCAAAAAGCATTTTATAATGCTATGGAACACCTATCCTCTACCTCGGATCGATGAGTTGTTCGATCAGTTTGTGGGAGCGCATTGGTTTTCCAAATTTGATCTGTTCTTGGGGTACTATCAGTTAAGAATACAAGAGGAGGATATTCTGAAGACAACATTTAACTCGAGATATGGGTTGTACGAGTTTACGGTGATGTCTTTTGGACTCACAAACGCCCCTTCTGCGTTCATGAGTTTGATGAATAGGGTGATTGAACCGTACTTAGACGTTTTTGTCATCATCTTCATCGATGACATTTTGGTCTACTCGAATATGGAAGAGGAGCATGTTGAACACTTAGCTTTAGTTTTGAAGAAACTGAAAGAGCATTCCCTGATTGCTAAGTTCAGCAAATGCAAGTTCTGGCTCCGAGAAGCTGCCTTCTTGGGCCACATGATTAGTGGTGCTTGATTAGCAGGAGACCCGACCAAGGTACGTGTCATGAAGGAATGGTCGCCTCTGAAATCAGCGACTGATGAACACAGCTTTCTTGTACTTGTTGGTTATTACCGCAAGTTTGTGAAGAAATTTTTTAAGATCTCCCTTCCTCTCACTACCCTAAGAAAGAAAGGTGTGTCGTATGAGTAGACACCCCAGTGAGAGGGTGTATTTCAAGAATTAAAGGATCGACTTACCTCCACACCGATCCTTGCTCTTCATCAAAGAAAGAAGGATTTTAAGTTTATACTGGTGTATCCTATCAAGGGATGTGAGCAGTGTTGATGGAGCATGGGCATGTGATTGCTTACGCTTTAAGGCAATCAAAGAAGCATGAAGTTAATTATCTGGTACATGATTTGGAGTTGGGAGCAGTAGTGTTCCCCTTAAAGGTTTAGAGGCATTATTTATATGGTGTCCACTGTGAGATCTTTTCGGATCATAAAAAATTGAAGTATATGCACACTCAAAAAGAGCTGAACTTGAGGCATCGACAGTGGCTAGAATTTTTGTGTGATTATTAATTTACATTGAACTACCACCCTGGGAAAGCAAACTCTGTAGCTGATGCATTGAGCAGAAAAGTACCAGAGTCGAGCCCTGAGTCTCGGTTGATGAGTATGGAATTGACTCGAGTGTTCGAGGAGATGGAGATCACGCTGGTGAGAGATAATCATTCTGAGTAGTATATTGGATATCTAACAGCTATGAGTATAGTTTGTGATATTTGAGATCGAATTTAGGCTGAGCAGGGGAAGGATGCTGCTCTAGTACTAGTGATTAAAGCTATTGAGGATGGATCTACGAAAGAGTATACTCTAAAGGACAACCTCATTCATTTCCGTGGCAGACTTTACATTCCCAAGGGCTGTGAATTCCAGGAAGATATATTGAAAGAGGCACATTGCTCCAAGTATTTGATGCATCCAGGGATTTCCAAGATGTATATTGACTTACGAAAGACCATGTTCTGGCCAGGAATGAAGAATGTTGTTAAGTATTATGTTACATACTGTGAGGCTTGCCAAAAGGTGAAGGTGGAGTGCAAGAGCCCTAGAGGATTGTTACAGTCATTACCCATTCCAAAGTGGAAGTTTTAAGATATTTCCATGGATTTTGTTCACGGACTTCCCCGATCACGATCGGGGAATGACTCAGTTTGGGTGATAGTTGATCGCTTGACTAAGGTTGCCGGGTTTATCCCAATGAAGAAGGAGGTGCATGCGGATGTATTGGTACATCTCTTCGTGGAACAGTTTGTATGATACCATGGAGTGCCTAAGACGATAGTCTCCAACAATGATGGTTGTTTTACCTCTAAGGAATGGAAGGTAGTTCAAGCATATTTGGGTTATCTCCTTACCTTTAGAATGACCTTTTATCCTCAGTCGGACGGCCAGTCTGAGAGGACCATCAGAACTATGGAAGATCTGTTGAGGTTGTTTGTATTGTATAGAGGGGAGCCGTGGGAAAGGCTCTTGCTACTGGTGGAGTTTTCATAAAACAACAGTCAAGCTAGCATCGGGATGGCACCCCACGAAGCACTTTATGGAAGGAGGTGTAGAACACCTTTATCATGGGTACATGATGAAGACCCAAAGATTTTGGGAATTAAGAATATAGATGATGTTGATGCAATGGTTAGATTGATATGGGATCACATGCTTAAGGCTTAGAGTCGGCAGGCAAAGTATTATAATGAGAAGCATAGGATCGTGGAATTTCAAGTGGGTGACAAAGTGTTCTTAAAGATCAAGCTGATGCATGGAGTGTTGCGAGTGCTTGGTAGAAAGAAGCTTAGTCCAAGATATGTGGGTCTTATGTTATATTGGAGAGAATTGGCCCTTTGGCCTAACGGCTAGAGCTACCACCAGAGATGGAAAATTTGCACGACGTATTACATGTATCATCGCTTTGAAAAGCACTTCTACGACCCGATCAGCATGTCCCCACCATAAATGGAACAATGGCAACTAATAGGTCTGTTCGACTAGAGTCGGTGCGAATAGTGCACATCAAGACAAGGAACTTGCGTTAGAAGAGTGTTCCTTTGGTGAAGGTCTTGTGGTCTAATCATGGGAAAGAGAAATATACTTGGGAGCCGATGGACTTAATGCAGAAGCACTACCTAGAGTTGTCTCCCCAATGTAACTTAGAAGCATATGTTGTATATTAATGCTTTACTATCCCCATAGCCTTAGCCTCATTTCGGGGACAAAATCTTTTATTTTGTTTATAGAATTTGTAATGTCCCGATTCATGCTAGACTCCTCGCACGTGTTTGAGTCAGGAGAGTTGACTTAGGCTCAGGGTGTACTGGTAACAAGCGTCGAGTGATAATCGACTAATAGGGCAAATTTCACTTAGAATTATCATGGTTGCAATAGGCGTTGAGTGCGTTGTGTAATACCCCAAAATGAAAATAGAACTTTTGGTAGCTATCGCCGGGCGACAATGGGTATCGCTGGTGATAGCATTAACACTCAACACTTTTGAGCGTTGAGTAAACTCGAAGAATCGTTGAGTAAACTCGAAGAATCATTGAGTAAGGGACTATCGCGTGGCGATAGTGGGTATCGCACGGCGATACCACTCAACACACACAATGCTTTCAATGAAGCATTGAGTGGTCTCAATGCACTCGATGCTTTCGACGAATCATCGATTGTGCTATCATATGGAGACATTCGGTATCACAGGGCGATACCTCCACGTGTGGTGTGACACGTGTCAAATGTCCGGACGGTGGCCGAAGCGCGGTGGTCAAGGCGGTTACTATCGCTATCGCAGGCGATAGCCGATATCGTGCAGCGATATCATTTTGTTTGACTTGTCAGTTGAAATTGTGTCCTTTTCTTCCTTTTGATGAAATGATTTTATGGCTGGGATTAATTCTGATACCACTTAACCAGAGAGGAGGTGGAGAGTAATCTCATTTTACTTCTCTCTCTCTCTTCATCTTCAAGTTCTCTTGGAAGAAGGAGCTAAGGAAGAAGGCTTAGGCTGAGGCTGAGCTTAGCAAAACTTGGCGAAGGAGATTTTGTGGTCGGAAGCATGAACTGAGGCTAGATCCGAGATGAGGAAAGTAAGGCACTCCTTCCCATCTGGACAGAAAGCTCGTTCTTGGCTCTGAAGAAAACTACAAGGGTAACGATCTTTCTTCATGGACAAGTGAAGTCCTCCTTTTTGCATATGCATGGAATCCCCCACCAAAAGGTGGAGAATCAAGGAGATTCTTATGAGTCGATACGTAGTATCCCCGGGTATGGTTTTTCATATAGATCCGAAAATCGCAGTACGAAATATGCATGATGTGTGAAGCCCATTTGGATAGGTTGAGGATGTTATAGGGTTTTTTGGAAAGATGTTCCAGTTGTAGCTGAGTCTGGAGATAAATGAGAGTTCTATTGCTAACGCCAGGCGGTAGTGGTTATCGCTGGTGGTAGCTTCCAGATAGCTTTGGACTTGTAGAGCTCATCTCACGGAGTCTAAAGGTCTAGCAGGTGAGCTGTGAGCCTGGGTGCCCAGCTATAGCCATGAGTGTCATTGTGTGTCGATTGTAGGCTCTAGTCTTGGGGACCCGGTGGGCTGCAGTCGAGGAAAGGCCAAAGAGCCAAACAGGAAAGGGGAGGCTGACTGGCATATTGTCGTTCGCTATGATGGCTGGGACCATCGGCGTTTATCTAATGATTTGAGCAATGGGAAAGAGTTGAACTGTACCCACGTTATGTCGTTCGGACTAGATTGTCGAAAGTAACTAGCTTTCGTCATTGACATAATGAAAATCTTAGGCCCCATGGCAGAAAGATTAGAATTCTCAAGTATACCATCAAATCCGGGACTGTGGATGTCGGTGGGACCCGGAGAAGTCCGGTACACCGAGAATGTGCCCTGAGTGCACGAAAAGTTTGGTCGTTGAGGCATTCGTTTGTGATATATTGATTGTTGATTAAGTGCGCCTCCTTGTGATATATCTGTTGTATAAATGCTATGTCTGTAGGGAAGGAATACCGCTGCCACGGGTATGGGGTATGGTCATTATAAATTGGTCGGTTGAAAGCTAACCGTTGCCTTGTTTGCCGCCCTCATGGTGGATTGTCCCTATGTAGGTGCTGGAGAGCCGAGAGGGAAATAGCGGTTTGCTATCCTTGTTGCTATGCCGACCCTCAAAGGCCAAGCAAAGGCTTTTTAGTATTTTCATGTGTGGCCAGTCTACGTGTCGATGTATGAACATACTTTTGTAAAAGGCAACAGTTGTAAGGCCTTAAGGTCAGATCAGTTTTAATGTACTGTTAAATATCGACGGGCGACAGTGACTGTCGTCGGCGATAGTGACTTTTGTGTATTATGTTGTAACATTCTTTATATATATATATATATATATATATATATATATATATATATATATATATATATATATATATATATATATATATTTATATATATATATTTATATATATACATACGAGTGACAGGCACGGGCCTTCGGCCCGATGGCTACGCGCCATAGTACCCGGCCGGTGACGGCGGGCTTCGCCCGCCCCCCGGCGGGCTTCGCAAAAGTAAATTTGATATTTATAAATAATTAATAAAAATAAATAAATTTGAGCCGGGGGTTCGCCCGCCTCCCGGCGGGCTTCGCAAAAGTATCGAACATCAGCTTTTTATAATTAATAAAAATAAATAATAAATAGATTTGATAATTAAAAAAAACATTAAAGAGCAGGCGGGTGAACAGTTGCGGGAGCACTGTTCACCCGCCTGCTTTATATTATAATAATTATATAAGAATTATTAATATTATTAAATATAATAATTATAATATAATAATTATAAATAATTATATATATCCCGCACCCGTCTATTAGTCCCACACTGCCTATAATAAGAAACATTAGGGGTTTAAATATAGGTTCACCGAAATGTTGTTTGAAATCACTGGATTGGCGGGATGGCGGGATGGCGGGCCAGCGGTCATCGGGTCAGCGTGTCGCGGGTTGGCGGTCTATCGGGCAGCGGGTCAGCGTGTCGCGGGTTGGCTGGCTATCGGGCAGCGGGTCAGCGAGTCCGCGGGCTGCCGGGCAGCGGGTTTGATGCGTTGATCGGACTTTCCCTTATTTTTAGAATTTCATAGGGGCAAAAATGTAATTTTACATAACCTAGTTAGTAGGTTTAGGAGACCTATTAAAATGTGGAGAGATGATGCAGTATGATTGAGTTTGATCGGACGGCAGCAATATTATCATACCATAATCGGATGGCTATTGTAATTTCGAACTCATGTATTTATACTTCCTTTAAAGTATATATATAGTGGACATTTGTATATGCTTGAGTTCAAAATGTTAACCCTTGAAACTTCCGCTAGAATGCTCTGAGTTAGGATTCGTGTAGTTTTGATATTAATATGTAACTCCACCGACTATCTTTGGGTTATAGCGTGGGGCCCCGGTCAGACCCTCTATTATATTTCATGTGACGGATGGACGTGTTACACATTGAGTGGTCTCAACGCCAATCGATAAGGCGTTGAGTGATACTCAATGCACCAGAAGAAATGGACCTAGAATATTTCTGCATTCTGGAAGCATCGAGTGCTTTGAGTTGTCTCAATGCCATTCGACGAAGCATTGAGTGGTACTCAACGTAGAAGAGGAATTTTACTTATAATAATTCTAGACTCGGAAAGCATCGAGTGCTTTGAGTGGTCTCAACTGTAACGCCCCCGATTTTTCGATGATTTTATTAGAATGGGCATCGTCATATTTATGACGACGTGGCGTTACTTTTAACATCGAGTTGGCGGCGCAATGCCGTTAAGGCATTTTCACATCCGTGCGGTCGAGTCGGCCGAATTCTTGTTGTAATGGGAAAATATTGCATTTGGAATTTAAGTTATGTGATTTTGGACTTGCTCGTCAAGTTTCGTCGCAATCCGAGCATTTTTGGAGTCTCGGGGCGCGATTGAAGTTTTGGATTGTTTATGTTCGCCATATACTTTGAAGATTAATATCCCGGGAATGGCTCGTCGGATTTTGGTTTTGACTTCGTCGTTGTGTTCGTGGCATCAGTGTTCGTCTACGGTGCGAATTTTGTTTGATTCGGCGCTCGTTCGAGCCTCCGTTTAGATCTCGTAGTTTTCTTATTTAAAAATATATAAATATGAATATTTTATTATTAAAGTACTATTCAAAAATATCTTTTGCTATTCATACATATAGTTTGATTAAAAGGGTATATTTGCAAAAGAATTGTTGTTTCCTGCAATTATACTCGTGTGATTTCTTTAGATACTTGAGTAGGTCAATTCTGCTATTCGAGTAGGTCATTTATTTTACTCGAGTAGGTCATTCTGCTACTCGAATAGGTCAATTCTGCTACTCGAGTAGGTCATTTATGTTACTCTAGTAGGCCATTCTGCTACTCGAGTAGGTCATTTCTGAGACTCGAGTAGTCTATTGTGGGTTATGTTCGGATGCTGGTTTGAGGGTCAAAACTGTATCGTATGGAAAAATGATCAACATGAAATTTGTTCGTATCGACGAGATCTACAACTTTCCTGTTGAGCACGTTTTGATTTGAAGCAGGCTTCAACCTCCATATTTAAGTTTCTTAAAACTGCTCGTAAATAAGCTGTATTATTGATTTCTACTCGAGTACCCTTGATCTACTCGAGTACTATTGTTTTATCTCGAGTATAATGGTTTTTTCTCGAGTAATATTGAATTCTCTCGAGTCCTACTGATTTTACTCGAGTAGTTTAAGTTACTCTTGAGTACCATGCCCTCATATACTCGAGTAGCCTTATACATCTCGAGTAGTTCCCTGTTGTTTGCATTCGGGCGCCATTTTGAGGGTCAAAACGGTGTCGTATAAAACAATGTCAACATGAAATTTGTTCGTCTCGACGAGATCTACAACTTTCATGTCGGGCACTTTTCGATTTGAAGTCATCTTAAACCTCTATTTTCAGTTTCCCCGTAGCCACTCATAAATCACACGTTTTCTTGTATTTAGACAAAAAAATTTATAAGTACTTTTACATATATCTTTACTACTATAAAAGATATATTAGATGGTATTTAAAAGTCATGTTTTAGAAATCTATGGAAGAAATTGTGGCCGTCAGATCAGCCTCTTGAAATTAGATACCATCAGATTTTTCCGCGGGACGAAAAAAAAAGGTCTCTTATACCTATGAGTGAAGGATCAGAGAGAGAAAGAAAGAGAGGGGGGAGAGAGGGCGGGGCGGAATGAACGGGGTAGCCGTAGGTATATTTTAGAGAGAGAGGGGAGAGAGTGAAAGAGAGAGGAGAGAGGGCTGGCGGAAGTAAATTTAGATTTTTAAATTAAAGAGAGAGAGAGAGGGGGGTGAAAGAAAGAAAGAGAAAGAGGAGAGGAGTGAAATTAATATTTTTATTTAAAACTATTTTTTTTACAAAATAAAATTTATAATCTTATTTAAAAATTTTTACGGTCATTTTGAGTACTCATATGTATATGTTGCGCACGCAACTCACCTTGATGCGGGCGCATCCCACAGCGTCACAGGCATAGCCTTCTGGAGGCGGGCGAAGCCCGCCATCACTAACCGGGTACTGTTGCGTTTGGCTAAAGGGGCGGATGGGGTGCTGTCGCGTTTGGCCAGATCATTCGCATTGTTCACATCTTCGTAGGGGCGGACGAAGCACGTTGCGGGGGGCGGGCAGACCGCTGTTGACAGGGTACTGTCTCGTGGCGCACGAGGGCCGACGGCCCGTGCCTATTACTCGGAGACGGCATGTGGCGCACGAGGGCCGCCGGCCGGGTACTGTGGCGCGTAGCCATCGGGTCGGAGGCCCATGCCTGTCACTCGTATATATATACATACATACATATATATATATATATATATATATATATATATATATATATATATATATATATATATATATATATATATATTCTTAGACTTAGGTTTGAATAGAACTTCTTCTTCTCCGATTCCTTTTCTCCCGAACCAGAACAGCGAGCGAGAGAGAGAGAGAGAGTTCTTTTCGTGAATATTCCGGTGGCCACCGACGGAGCTCCGGTGCTCGAAATCTTCAACCGAACGTAGATCCTGAAAGCTCTCGCCGAGAGCTACGCTATCGTGGTAATTTCTTCCCCATTCCTTGATTTTTTTCTTTCATTAGGGTTTTTCGGCCCTAACCCCTTTTCCGTCATTTTTGTCTAGATCTCAACTTCTCCCGTGTTCTCTTTCCCTGATCTATGACGCAGAGCGATTCGGAGAACTTTTTCCGGTAAAACCAAGGCAAGTGGTGGTTTTCCTTCATTGTTCCTTATCCAGTTTGATGGTAACCATTATGCCTTTGTTCCTTAATTTTCTTGCCTGTTGTGTTATCTTTCCAAACTATGATTATGTTTAGTCTTTCTTGGAGATCACTCAAAAAAAATTATAAAATCTGGTCATGGTAATTTCGATCTTGACTAGGTGCGTACAATCATCCTTAGAATGTTTTATTGGTGAATTAAATTATTTCGTCTATCGTTGATTGATGTGTTAGTGTCTATATAGGATTGTAAACCGTTTCTAAAGGTTGATCAACCGTGTCTTTAATCTAAAAATATCATGAAGTATCCGATGTGCCAAGTCCCAAGATGTTGGTGTTGTGGTTTCTGTGGTTTTTTTCCTTAGTTTCGGGAGTTAGTGGGTGTGACCACCTCCGCAAGGTTGTTCCCTTTATTAGTATCTTTTGGAACTCTACCGGTGTTTTGGGCATCTGCGGTGTATGGTGGAGTGCATGAATCTCTTCCGCAGTTAAATGAATTTAATCTTCATGAGGGGTGTGTCCAACTAAGTGACCATCTCGCCCGTGTTTTTAGGTAGTGTGACCACAAGTGGTTAATAAAGGTTATGGATTTTCTTTCTTATGATTTACTCATGTGGGTCACCTTATTGCCTTGTGCATATGGTGTGTTTGCATTGTACGTGACGATTCACGTAAGTGTTCATTTCCTGTTTGATGCTTACTTCGTACTTTATGTCAGTATTTTTGGTCTTGGGTTGGTACCCCTTTTGACCTTTGTTTACTTTTGCTTAATTTTTCTGCCACCATTTGTACCTACTTGCTGAGGCGTTCTGTTTTTTTTTGGAATGCCTTAGGTTCAGAGCCGTAGCAGGTAGTGGAGCTGGTTTTAGACTCTCTTAGCGGCAGTGTCAGTGGTGGTCTTGTAGCTCGCCGTAGCGAGGTAGTTGTCGTTCAGTTTTTTTCTTTTTCCTAGTTCAGACATACTGTTTTACTGTGGGTTCGTGTCAGATTGTTGACGCCCACAGAGTTGTTGATTTTGCCACTTGCTAGATGATATGGTTTTCTTCTTCTTTGATTTAGATTACTTGCTCTCTGGGATGATTTATTGCTAGGACTGCATGTTAGATATTTTTAAGCTTATAAAAACTTATTATTAGTAAACCATCTATGCAACCTCTTTTAAAACTAAGTCATTATTTTCTTGGTCAGCGTAAAGACATTTTCTCATACTTATTATAAATCTAGAGTCTGCTTAGCATGAGTTGTTCCTCGGGGACATTTATACTCATGTAGGATGTTAGAGTCAATTTAAAACAAGTATCTTCCGCACGTGTATAAATTATATTTTTGAATCATGGACTAGATGATCCACTGAGCCGAGGGATACGGCTACCTTCTTAATTTAAACTGGATTTCAGTCATAATAACCTATACTTTCTTTTAAACTGTAGAGTTTGGAGTCTTGCCTGAGCATCTGCAGTTATCCCCTGCACAGCGTGGCATCACAACGCGTATTTTCCCGTACTCTGATATAATTAAATTGTTGGGAAAATACGGGTTGTGACAGTTGGTATAAGAGGGAGGTTGCTTGACAATGGGTCGGGAAACCTTCCCTTGTTAGTGTTAGTTATTTAGTGTCATATCATACACACACCGATGTGTCATTAGTACGTCTTGGCTAAAGCATGAACACTACACTCATAAGCATAATTAGAAGTATATGGGGCATATTATATAGTATGTGATGCATAATATGTGTTGTTATATGGATCCACCATAGGTGGCAACATGTGAGGGTTATGTAGTATGAGATGCATAACCTCACTACATGAATGCTCATTAGCACGTTTTCTTTTCGTTGCATGCAATATTATGTAGTATGGGATGCATAACATTGCATGTGTATGCCGCTCATAACATGCATTAAGGACTTTTATAGAACTCATAGCACTACATGCATAACATAACATAACATAAGCACAACATGCCAACATAAAGATTTACACGATGACACATGTACACACATGATTTTTAAATAAGAGTAAAGTATCCATACATTCATATCATAGGCACATGCGTCAATAGGATGATAGGATATCATCCTAAGTAGGACATATTATCATTATAAAATCTTAGAGCAAGTAACAGCTTAAGGAAGTGTCTTTCAAGTATGGTCTGAACTAGTTTTGTTTGCCCTAGTCGTAATCTAGGATTTTAATTGAGTTGTTCGTTTGTCTTTATTTAGAAATACCTCCTAAGTGTATTGCGACAAGGTCGACTCCCCAGTCGGAGGGTGAGTCATTGGGAGCGCAAAGTGATGCGATTATCGAGAGCCTGCGTCAGAGCAATGAGGCTCTGTCGAGACATTTAGTTGCGATGCAATCGCAAATTCAGTCATTGTTGTCCGCCGCTATAGTGCAGCAACCTTCAGTGCAAGATCCTACCTTAGGTCAAGCTGTGCCTGATACTCCTTCCCCTCTGGTGGCCCCAGTGGCAATAGCACCAGAAATGATTTTCATATCGCACTTCTAATGATTGGGACATCCCACCTACGACGGGAGTGCCGACTTTATGATTTTGGATGATTGGATCATCTCCATCGAAGTGATGTTTTCGTATTTCGGGATTCTAGAAGCCCAGAAGGTTATGACTGCAGCCTATCAGTTAAAAGGCCTAGCAAAGAGTTGGTGGATTCGTGAAAAGGAGAGTCTGAAGGAAGGCTGTTCCTGGGACTCTTTTAAGAAGATGCTGCTGAAAAAGTTTCTGCCCTCAGTCGAGCAGGACCGTCTCATGAATAACTTCCTGCATCTGAAGCAGAGATAGCTCACGGTGAGCAAGTACGAGATTGAGTTTAGCAAGTTGAGTAGATTTGCTCCCGATTTGGTAGCTTCGGAGGAGGGAAGATTGAAGCGTTTTCTTGGTGGACTAAGAAGCGATGTCCAGCAATTGGCATGTGCTTATCGAGCAGAAGTTTATGCTGAGGCAGTGGAGGCTGCACTGAAGGTTGAGGCGATCAAAAATGCCAAGAATCGAGGTGCTGTGGCGAGAAAAGATTAGAGGAAAGGTGTTGAGGATGGAAGTTCTAGGGCATCCGGCCCTCCTTCGAAAAAGAAAGGTGGGGGAATTTGTAGCTTCTGTGGTCGATCTGGCCACTCTTACGAAAGGTGTTTCAAGAGGACCGCCGCCTTGAAGTAGCAGCAGGTGCTATCTATCCAAGGCGCACCCAAGGGAGAGCTTGTGTGCTCATTCTGTTCAAAGAAGGGGCATGATGTGAATTATTGATGGATGAAAGAAAAGACTTGCTTCCAATGTGGGCAGAAGGGACACATGAAGTCTTCGTGACCTCAGGATCAGTCCCCACTGTGGCTTACCCCACTTCGAGCTCTGTCGCTGCCACCAGCCCAGGATAAGGGAAAAGGAAAGCTAAATGTGGTGACTAGAGATGAAGCTCAGACCTCTACCCAGGTGATATCAGGTCAGATTCTAGTTTTACTTTTACCCTACATTGCTTGCTTTAGTTTCGTTCGTTTAGTTATATGTGTTACGTTTTAGGGGAGTTTAAGGTGTGGAATAGGTGGGCACACGTCCTTTTTGATTCGGGTGCCACCCATTCTTTCATGGCGCGGAGTTTCGTAGATAGACATCGTTTGGAGATAGTTCAGTTAGAGGACTCCTTCAACGTCAAACTTCCTTCTGGAGATCTGGTGATATCAAATCGCGGAATTCAGAGATGCCCTATTTGTCTAGGCGATTTCATAGCTTTTGCGGATCTGATGGTGTTGCATCTGGCAGACTTTGACGTGATTTTGGGCATGGACTGGTTGTCCAAGTATGATGCAGTCATCCAATGCAAGGCTAAGCGGTTCGATTTCAGGATGGACAATGGTCAACCTATGAGTGTCTATGGTTCTCCAGGTAAGGGTTCCCTCCTTATTTCTGCAGTGCATGCTTGCCGAGCTTTAGAGTCTGGTTGCGAGGCGTATCTTGTTTCTCTGTCAGCTTTGGAAACAGCTTTTGTTACACCACGTCTTGAGGATGTCCCGGTGGTGCGAGAGTTTCCAGATGTCTTTCCGGATAGTCTTCCAAGACTTCCTCCTGAAAGATAGGTGGAGTTTGTGATAGACCTCGAGCCAGGTACTCGTCCAATCGCTAAGGCACCTTACCGTATGGCTCAACGTGAGTTCGAAGAATTGCGGACTTAGCTGGATGAGCTGCTGCAGTGTGGTTTTATTAGGCCAAGTTCTTCTCCGTAGGGTGCTCGTGTTTTATTCGTTAAGAAGAAAGGTGGTTCTATGAGGCTCTACATAGATTATCAAGAATTAAATAAGGTAACCATTAAGAACCGATATCCGTTGCCTCGGATTGATGACCTATTTGATCAGTTGAAGGAATGCATTGTGTTTTCGAAGATTGATCTTCGTTCAGGCTACCACCAGTTGAGAGTCCGTGAGGCTGATGTACCCAAGACGGCTTTTCGTTACCGACACGGGCATTTTGAGTTCTTGGTGATGTCCTTTGAACTGACTAATGCACTCTCTGCATTCATGGATTTAATGAATAGAGTGTTCAAGGATTTCTTGGACCATTTTGTTATTGTGTTCATAGACGACGTCCTAGTGTTTTCCCACAGTGTTGAGGAGCATACTCAACACTTACGTTTGGTTTTGGAAACCCTGAGGGAGCACAAGCTCTATACTAAGTTGAGTAAGTGTGAATTTTTGTTACCCCAGGTGTCATTTTTGGGACATGTTGTGAGTAAGGATGGTATTTATGTAGACCCAACAAAGATTTCTGCTGTGATGGAATGGAAGAGACCTTCTACTCCTAAGGAGATTAGGAGCTTTTTGGGTCTGGCCGGTTACTATAGAAGGTTCGTGGAAGGGTTCTCTGTGTTGTCTGCCCCTCTAACTAGACTAACACAGAAGAACATCACGTTTATTTGGAGCGATAAGTGTGAAGAAGCCTTTCAAGAGCTGAAAAAGAGATTGTGTACTGCTCCAGTTTTAACTCTGCCTACTGAAGGACTTGAGTATTCTGTATATGTGGATGCATCACACATTGGACTTGGTTGTGTTCTGATGCAAGAAGGAAAGGTGATTGTGTATGGATCAATGCAATTAAAAGTTCACGAAAGAAACTATCCTACGCATGATTTAGAGTTTGTTGCGGTAATTTATGCGTTGAAGCTTTGGACACATTTATTGTACGGCGCGCTGTGCAAGATCTACACAGATCATAAGAATTTGAAGTACGTATTCACTCAAAAGGAGTTAAATCTGCGCCAACGTAGGTGGTTGGAGTATGTAGCCGATTATGAAGTAGAGATCCTTTATCACCCGGGAAAGGCTAATGTAGTAGCTGATGCTTTGAGTAGAAATATGGCTGAAATCTTCAATCTGTCTGTACAATTCATGGTGGAAGAATTCTTGTTGATGGACATTGAGGTGGGGAGTAGTTATGTGCCTGCTAGTTTGGAAGCAGAAGAGCCCTCTTGGATCTCCCTTACCAGAGTGCACCAGAAGGAGGATCCTGATTTGTTGCACCTCTGGAAGAGAACTGAGAAAGTAGAGTTACCTGATTTCTCTTTGGACGAGTTAGGTACTCTGAAATATCGGAGTAGATTTTGTATTCCTGCCATTGGTGACATTCGGGCTAAGATTTGTAAAGAAGCACATGGTTCCAGTGTTTTCTACCATCCTGGTTCCACCAAGATGTATAAAGATCTAAAGCAAATTGTTTGGTGGTCAGGAATGAAGAATGACATAGCAAGGTTTGTGTCAGAATGTTACACGTGTCAGCGTGTTAAAGCAGATCATAGAAGGCTTGGTGGTAAACTGACACCGCTAGATATTCCACAGTGGAAGTGGGAGAGTATTTCAATGGATTTCATCACAGGTCTACCAAAATCTGCCCGTGGGCACGACTCTGTTTGGGTAATAGTCGATAGATTGACAAAGTGTGCTCACTTTGTGCCCTTTAAGATTGGGTATTCCATGAAGAAGATAGCTGAGTTGTATCTTGAAGAGGTCATCAGATTACATGGAGTACCTGTCAGCATCGTATAGGATCGAGACTCCAGATTTACGTCTCGTTTTTGGAAGAGTTTACAAGAGGGGTCGGGTACCGATTTTACGTATTCCACCGCCTATCATCTGCAAACGAATGGTAAAACAGAGCGAGTTAATCAGATCGTGGAGGATATGATCAGGTGTTATATTTTGGATCATGGTGATGCTTGGGATGAACATCTAAGACTCATGGAATTTGCTTACAATAATGGTTATCAAGAGAGTAAGCAAATGACCCCGTTTGAGGCCTTGTATGGGAGGCGTTCTAGGACTCCCTTATTTTGGGCTGAAGTTGGTGAGAGACCATTGCTAGGTCTGGAAGCCCTTGAGGAAATGAATTATGTTGTGACTCGTATTCGAGAAAAGCTCCGTGTGGCTCAAGAGCGCTATGAGAAGTATGCTAATCAACGAAGGTTCGATCTGGAGTTTACCGTTGGAGACTTGGTTTTTCTGAAGGTTTCTCCGATGTCTGGCATTAAAAGGTTTGGAAGGAACCACAAGTTAGACCCCCGGTATGTGGGACCTTTCCAGATTCTTGAGCGCATCATAGTGTCAGCTTATAGGTTGGAGTTGCCTGCAACCTTCCCTGGTGTCCATGATGTGTTCCATGTGAGCCAGTTACGGAAGTGTGTTCGTAATGATCGTCAAGTCCTCGACTCGATGCCCTAGATTCAGCCTAACCTTACGTATGTGGAAGAACCTGTTCGCATTCTGGATTCTCAAGAGCGTGTGTTACGGAGAAAGGTCATTCCTATGGTTAAGGTTCTCTGGAGGAATCAAGACGTCGAGAGCGCGACGTGGGAATTGGAATCGGCGATGAGGGAATCTCATCTGCACCTCTTCTCTTAGTTTCGGGTATGTCTATGTTTTCAGTCATGTTTGATTTTATCGTTTTGGTTTGGTCTTGGAATTGTATTAAGTTTCGAGATGAAACTTCTTTTTAGGGGGAGTGACTATAACGCCCCCATTTTTTCGATGATTTTATTAGAATGGGCATCGTCATATTTATGACGTCGTGGCGTTACTTTTAACGTCGAGTTGGCGGCGCAATGCCGTTAAGGCATTTTCGCGTCCGTGCGGTCGAGTCGGCCAAATTCTTGTTGTTATTGGAAAATCTTGCATTTGGAATTTAAGTTATGTGATTTTGGACTTGCTCGTCAAGTTTCGTCGCAATCCGAGCATTTTTGGAGTCTCGGCGCGCGATTGAAGTTTTGGATTGTTTTTGTTCGCCGTATACTTTGAAGATTAATATCCCGGAAATGGCTCGTCGGATTTTGGTTTTGACTTCGCCGCTGTGTTCGTGGCGTCGGTGTTCGACTACGGTGCGAATTTCGTTTGATTTGGCGCTCGTTCAGGCCTCCGTTTAGATCGTGTAGTTTCCTTACAAAAATATATAAATATGAATATTTTATTATTGAAGTACTATTCAAAAATGTCTTTTGTTATTCATTCATATAGTTTGATCAAAAGGGTATATTTGCAAAAGAATTGTTGTTTCCTGCAATTATACTCGAGTGATTTCTTTAGGTACTCGAGTATGTCAATTCTGCTACTCGAGTAGGTCATTTCTGTTACTCGAGTAGGTCATTCTGCTACTCGAGTAGGTCAATTCTGCTACTCGAGTAGGTCATTTCTGTTACTCGAGTAGGTCATTCTGCTACTCGAGTAGGTCAATTCTGCTACTCGAGTAGGTCATTTCTGTTACTCGAGTAGGTCATTCTGCTACTCGAGTAGGTCAATTCTGCTACTCGAGTAGGTCATTTCTGTTACTCGAGTAGGTCATTCTGCTACTCGAGTAGGTCATTTCTGTTACTCGAGTAGTCCATTATGGGTTACGTTCGGATGCTGTTTTGAGGGTCAAAATAGCATCGTATGAAAAAATGGTCAACATGAAATTTGTTCATCTCGACGAGATATACAACCTTTATGTTGAGCACTGTTTGATTTGAAGAGAGCTTCAACCTCCATTTTCAAGTTTCCCAAAATTGCTTGTAAATAAGCTGTATTATTGATTTCTACTCGAGTACCCTTGATCTACTCTATTACTATTGTTTTATCTTGAGTATAATGGTTTTTTCTCGAGTAATATTGAATTCTCTGGAGTACTACTGATTTTACTCGAGTAGTTTAAGTTTCTCTCGAGTACCTTGCCCTCATATACTCGAGTAGCCTTATACATCTCGAGTAGTTCTCTGTTATTTGCATTTGGGCGGCGTTTTGAGGGTCAAAATGGTATCGTATAAACAAATGGTCAACATGAAATTTGTTCGTCTCGACGAGATATACAACTTTCATGTTGGGCACTTTTTGATTTGAATCCATCTTAAATCTCTATTTTCAGTTTCCCCGTAGCCACTCATAAATCACACGTTTTCTTGTATTTAGACAAAAAAATTTATAAGTACTTTTACATATATATATATATATATATATATATATTCTTAGACTTAGGTTTGAATAGAACTTCTTCTTCTCCGATTCCTTTTCTCCTGAATCAGAACAACGAGCGAGAGAGAGAGAGAGTTCTTTTCGTGAATCTTCCGGTGGTCGCCGACGGAGCTCCGATGCTCGAAATTTTCAACCGAATGTAGATCCGGAAAGCTCTCGCTGAGAGCTACGCTATTGTGGTAATTTCTTCCCCATTCCTTGATTTTTTTTTCCTTTGTTAGGGTTTTTCGGTCCTAACCCCTTTTCCGCCATTTTTGTCTAGATCTCAACTTCTCCCGTGTTCTCTTGCCCCGATCTACGACGCGTAGCGATTCGGAGAATTTTTTCCGGTACAACCAAGGCAAGTGGTGGTTTTCCTTCATTGTTCCTTGTCTGGTTTGATGGTAACCGTTATGCCTTTGTTCCTTAATTTTCTTTCCTGTTGTGTTGTCTTTCCAAACTATGATTATGTTTAGTCCTTCTTGGAGATCACTCAAAAAAAATTATAAAATCTGGTCATGGTAATTTCGATCTTGACTAGGTGCGTACAATCATCCTTAGAATGTTTTATCGGTGAATTAAATTGTTTCGTCTATCGTTGTTGGACGTGTTATTGTCTATATAGGATTGTAAACTGTTTCTAAAGGTTGATCAACCGTGTCTTTAATTTAAAAATGTCATGAAGTATCCGATGTGCCAAGTCCCGAGATGTTGGTGTTGTGGTTTCTTTGGTTTTTTTTCCTTGGTTTCAGGAGTTAGTGGGTGTGACCACCTCCGCAAGGTTGTTTCCTTTATTAGTACCTTTTGGAACTCTACCGGTGTTTTGGGCATCTGCGGTGTATGGTGGAGTGCATGAATCTCTCCCACAGTTAAACGGATTTAATCTTCGTGAGGGGTGTGTCCAACTAAGTGACCATCTCGCAAGTGTTTTTAGGTAGAGTGACCACAAGTGGTTAATAAAGGCTATGGATTTTCTTCCTTATGATTTACTCATGTTCGTCACCTTATTGCCTTGTGCATATGGTGTGTTTGCATTGTACGTGACGATTCACGTAGGTGTTGATTTCCTATTTGATGCTTACTTCGTACTTTATGTCAGTATTTTTGGTCTTGGGTTGGTACCCATTTTGAACTTTGTTTACTTTTGTTTAATTTTTTTTCCACCATTTGTACCTACTTGCTGAGACGTTCTGTTTTTTTGGAATGCCTTAGGTTCAGAGCCGTAGCAGGTAGTGGAGCTAGTTTTGGACTCTCTTAGCGGCAGTGTCAGTGGTGGTCTTGCATCTCGCCGTAGCGAGGTAGTTGTCATTCAGTTTTTTTCTTTTTCCTAGTTCAGACATACTGTTTTACTGTGGGTTCATGTCAGATTGTTGACGCCCACAAAGTTGTTGATTTTGCCACTTGCTAGATGATGTGGTTTTCTTCTTCTTTGATTTGGATTACTTGCTCTCTGGGATGATTTATTGCTAGGACTGCATGTTAGATATTTTTAAGCTTATAAAAACTTATTATTAGTAAAGCATCCATGCAACCTCTTTTAAAACTAAGTCACTATTTTCCTGATCAGTGTAAAGACTTTTTCTCATACTTATTATAAATCTAGAGTCTGCTTAGCATGAGTTGTTCCTCGGGGACATTTATACTCATGTAGGATGTTAGAGTCAATTTAAAACAAGTATCTTCCGCAAGCGTATAAATTATATTTTTGAATCGTGGACTAGATGATCCACTGAGCCGAGGGATACGGCTGCCTTCTTAATTTAAACTAGATTTCAGTCATAATAACCTATGTTTTCTTTTAAACTGTAGAGTTTGGAGTCTTGCCTGAGCATCTGCAGTTATCCCCTACACGGCGTGGCATCACATCGAATATTTTCCCGTACTCTGATATAATTAAATTGTTGGGAAAATGCGGGTTGTGACATCAACGCCACTCGACAAGTGATACTCGACGAACTCAATGTTTTAACTTAAAAAATTATTTAGGATTCTATAAGCGTCGAGTGATCACTCTGAATCTCAACTATTCGTCGTGTGAGTATATGTATACTCGATGATTTTGACTTGAAATTATACTGGACTGGTAGGTGTTGAGTGGTCTTGACGCCACTAGACGAAGCGTCAAGGGTGTTGAGTAAACTCGACGCCATTCGATGAATTGTCAAGTATACTCGATGACTTTAACTTGAAATTATTTTTTACTTTGCAGGCGTTGAGTGGTCTCAACGCCACTCGACGAAGCGTCGAGTGTATTGAGTAAATTAGATACCATTCGACGAATTGTCAAGTAATACTCGACGAATGACAAATTAACTTAGAAAACTGTGCTGGACTTTATAGGCGTGGAGTGGTCATGACGAATCTCGACGATTCGTCGAGTGAGTGTATGTATACTCGATGATTTTGACTTAGGTTATTTTTTGGCCCAGGCTGTTTTCTGATTCCTATACATGGGCTGAACCGAGTTTTCAGGAAATGCGCCATATGACTTATTTAGACCCGGTCCTTTTTGACAAGAATTAATTTAAATAATAATGGGCGGTCCAATACTAGGGTGTCATGTGGCAGGCAGTCTAACCTTGATTCCTCTTATAAAAGGAGATTTACGGGAAAACCCTAGCCGTCGCTTCATCCCCTTGCCGAGTCATTACCTGTGCTGAAACCGTCAGAAGTGAAGAAGTTATCGGAGTAAATTTTCTGGAATAAGAGCCGATCTACCTTTCCGGGAAGAACAATACCAACGAGGAGGAAGATGCTGAGAAGGATAACGAGATCCATGGCTGGAAATAAGGTGAGCTTCCTACCCTCTCCCTTGATGCTAGATCTTAAGTTGTATTGTAGGAGAGATGTCGACTCAAAAGATTTGGACTTGTGCGAGATGAATATCTCCTAGGAAGAGACCATGCTAGGACTTTGTCCTAGAGATTAGTTGTCTTCAACCTCTCCTCTCTTCATTGTGAAGACGGTGGACTTGATTTTGTGAAGAAGGACGGTCTATTAAGGGTGAATAAGGGGGTAGGAAGTGCTGTATCTGGTTTTGAACAAATGACTAAAGGAGGAAGACGAACTGATGTCATTCATTTTGCTTTAAGATGCGTGCAAAAATCTATTTTCTGCGGGCAACGAACTTTGAGGCTGTTTTGAAGTATGATGTGGCCAGATCTAGGTCTTGGGCTGAATACGAAAGTTATAGTCCTCAAAAAGCCTTTCCAATGGATGGTTACACGTTTTAATATAAATCGTATAGCCTCAAGAATTTCTAGTTGAAGTTGTTGCACAGTAACATCTTAGGTGCATGTTGTCTCGGGTAAGTGTATAACAAGATTGGAGTAAGTAGAAGAAACGTAGCAAGATGATGTTAAAATTTGGAGTAGCCTAGTTATATGTAGTCATGATAAACAAATGGTTTGGAAGAGTTCAATAAACAAATGGTTAGGGAGTCTTAGTGAACAAATGATTTAATAAGATTTGGTTGTGCAAACGGCTACTTGTGAAATCCGGTAAGGATATGCTCAATTGTAGTCTGATAACTATATGTGTAACCTTTACTTATGTTATCATGCTTGATGAATGCATGAGGAATTATTATGTTGTGATGATAAATATAAGAATGCATAAAATGTTATGAATGCTTAATTAAAAGGAAAGGAATCGGATGAGGTATATCTTATGGCCATGAAATATGATGAATCGTGATCTCAAGTGTTGGATGGGATAATGTGTATATTCCACTGCTTAGAGTTATGTCTTACTATGGGTAGCTGTGTGGGTTTGGAATGTTGTGTAAGGTGGCTTATCACCTGTGTAAATGATGAGCCCTTGAGTGTTGTTGAGCACTAGGTTAGTAATGATGAAAATGGACTCTGTTGGAGCCCTTGGATGGTCGATGATAAGGCCATGTGAAATTGCATGTGGTGTGAGTTGACACGCTATGTTATAATCCCGGGTTAATGATAGTGTGGCAGGTCCACGGTGCTCATTCCCGGGGCTCCTTCCATGTCAAGTGGATGGTTGGGCTTGGTCCTATGGTGATACGCTCTCATAGGCTCCTTCCGTGCCAAAAAGATAGGCCAGTTGGGCTTGGTGTAACACCCCGGATTGTTTTTTTTCGTTGAATGATTGCATACGCTTGATGGGCGTTGCGTTGGCTCTGACCGTTGTTTGAGCATGGTTTTCACGCGGGCTTTCGAGTGGCTATTTTGGTAGCCTAGTTGCATCGTTCCCCAGCAAGCTGGAGTCTAGTTTTGGGGACTCGGTGAGGCCTCTTAGGGAATGTATGCACTTTCTCGAGCCTGAGTCGTGTTGCTCAAAACAGGTTGATTGTATGGAATTGTGTATGGAAGATGTGGAGTTAGTAGATGAAAGCATCTTTCCTGGTTTTGACAACAAAAAAGGGTAAAAAGTCCTGAAGGAAGAAATGGTCTAGGATGGGAAAGGAACACTTTTCAAAATAGTGAAAAATAGTCAAATTTTTGAGTGACACGGCCTGGGACACGGGCGTGTCCCAGGGCGTGTCCAGCTTGTGATGTGTTTTGGTTTTGTGGTCGTCGAATTTTGTTCGACGAAGTTTCGGGAGGAACACGCCCCCCGACACGGGCATGTCCCAGGGCATGTCATGCCTGGGTTGTTTCGAGTCATGCGGTCGACGAATTTTGCTCGACCATCGTCGAGTGTCGAGCGAGGACACGGCCTGTGACACGGGCGTGTCACATGGTGTGTCAGTGGTCCTCGAACTCAGCTCGACGTTTTGAGCTAGGGCGTGTTTGCGGGACACGGGTGTGTCCAAGTACACACGACCGGGAACACGGGCGTGTTCCAGGACCGTGTGAGTCTCAGGTACTTTTGCGGGTGTGCAGCCTGATGCACACGGCCTCAGACACGGGCGTGCCTGAGGGCGTGTCAGTGGACACGGCCGTGACACGGGCGTGTCACACGGCCGTGTTTTGGCTGGAATGAGTCGGTTGACTGCCGCTTAAGGGGACACGGCCTGTGACACGGGCGTGTCACAGGGCGTGTCACAGGGCATGTCAGGGCCAAAAATCGACTTTTCCGTTTTTTTGTGCCGTTCGTTTCTCTGATTCTGGATCAAACGGTCCAGCTCTGTCCTTGAAGATATAAGGCCGAGAAAGAAATTCTTCCTCCACACTTATCCCTTTCTTCACCTTCTTCTTCATTCTCAAAGAGAAAGCAAGGGAGAAAAGCTAAGGCAAGGGAAGGAAAGAGAGGAGCAGCCGTCGCGGTGTCGTCTCGGTTCAGGCAAGCGGTGTTCTTCACCCTTGCCAATCTTGTTTTCTTGTTCTTTGATTGTGCAAGTTTAGCTAGCTTTCCCCTTTCAATTGTACTAGCTTGTTCTTTTTGTTTTGCACCTCACTTTTGTCTAAATATGTTAGCCTTGTTACTCTTACTTTGGTTTAGTACTCACAAGCATGAATCCTCTTGTTCCTTCAAATATACTTACCGCCTAATTATCTACTTTCCCTATGCGCAATTCTTTCTTATGCTAATTTGATTCATGTAGCTTTACTTTTCTTATTCAAGTACTTTTTGCTTGTTCATGTGATTCCTTCTTGTTCATGTCATAGTCATGTTATGATAAGCTTGTTGGTTTGGTCAGCGTTGTTCTTTGTAGAGTTCGCTTATGGTGAAGTAGATACCCAAACTCTATCAAGTTTGATATAACTTGGGTGATTTGTGGTCATGTTTGGGAATGATGTAGTGAGTGTGTTGAGGTTGGATTATGAAAAGTTTTGAGCTCGCGTCATGCGTTTGGTGTGTGGTGTCATTTGCTGGCGCTGTGAGGGGTGGTGTGGTAATGCCTTGGTGTCCACCATTTATTGCCCCAGAGGGGGGTTGTGCTTTGTGGTGCGTTGCACCTGTTTTGGCCCGATCTGGCCCGGTGCGTTGCACTTCTAGGCTACCACCGTTGAGCCCTTGAGTACTGATGACTTACCACTACCACAAGTGCACGTGTTCGACGTGTTAGGTTATACGGTTATGGTGTTGGCATATGTCGTCTTGTTGCTACTGCAGGTTTGGGCAGGGCATGAGGATTGTTATACGCACTTGGTATACTTTACTCGTTGGGTTGGCAGTGTTTGACACTTGTTTTCCACCCTGTTATTTCCACTCGTTTTATATGAAAATTGCTATGGGGTCGGTAAGCCCCTTCGTCATGTTTTATGACCTTAATGCTCTATGTTGTAGCCTTAATGATTGCTGAGGTGTTCTTTCTTGAATGCCTCAGGTGCAGGTTATAGCCGGTTGAGCGGCTAGAGTTTGGTGAAATTTACTTGGAGCTTGCCGAGCTTGTTGGGCGAGGTAGTACTTTACTTTATTGTACAGACATACATACGCTCCAATGGGTTCGTGTCAGCTTGTTGGCGCCCATTGGTGTTTTTCTTTACTTGCTACATATGAATGCTAGACTGCTAATATGAATCATTTGGATGAGATGATGTCTACTTGCTCTTGGGAAGGATTTATGCTAGGTTGCATTAGATATTTTAAAGTGAAAACAAACCTATTATTCTATGTCATGCATACATGTCTTGGTAAACTATGACGTATTTCCAAACCACGTAAAAACAGACGATTTCCTATGGTATAATAAATCTAGAGTGCATATAGGAAAAAATCACAACTAACGTAAACTATTTTCCGCCGTGTACAACCACATGTTGTTTTACTAGGCCGAGGGATACGACCATCAAACTCAACGGTTTCCTTGCATATAACTGATGATTTTAATCTAGTCTAGTAAGTGTAAAGGTTTGCCTGAGCGTGTGCAGTTGTCCCCTGCACGACGTGGCATCATAACCTATTTTTCCTCTTGCTCTGATACGACGTGCTCGTTGAGGAAATGCGGGTTGTGACAGTTGGTACCAGAGGGAGGTTTGCTTGACAATTGGTCAGGCAAACTTTACTTTTTGTAATCGTATTACTCATCATATCATACACACACCGAGGTGCCATCAGTACATCTTGGCCGAAGTACGAACACTACACTCATGGCATGAACAGAAGTATACGGGGCATATTATGTCGTATGGGATGCATAATATGTGGTTGTATATGGATCCACCAGAGGGGCAACATGTGAGGGTTATGTAGTATGGGATGCATAACCTCACCACATGGATGCGACTAGCATGTTTTCTTTTATTCGTTTCATGCAATGTTATGTAGTATGGGATGCATATCATTATGATGCGTACGACCGCTCATGACATGCATTAAGGCCTTTTCTAGAATGCATAGCACAACACACATAACATAACATTGCATGAGCACAACGTGTCAAGCTAAAGATTTACATGATGACACCTGTACACTCGTGGTTTTGGGTCAAATAAATTCATGCATTCATCGTTTAGGCACCAGTTAGTGGGATGACGGTGAGTCATCTTAGGCTAGGCATAACATCATTCTCAAACTCACAGAGCAAATTAGCAGTTGATGTTCATATTTATACATGTATTGTCTGTACATAGTAGTTGTGTGTTTTTGTTGGGTTTGAGCTTGATGAGGGTGAACGTGTTTATAGGATGTCGAAGCATCCAGTGACAAGACAGACTCCCCAATCTGAGGGCGAGTCTTCGGGCGCGCAAAATAATGCCCTGATGGATAGCCTACGACAAAGTAATGAGGTTTTGACTATGCAGGTGTAGGATGTGCAGTCCCAACTCCAAGCTATGTCATCAGTGATGTTTGGGCTGGCACCCAGAGTGCAGGAGCCTGCCGTGGATCCAGCTGTTTCTACTCCTTCCGTGGCGTTGATACCCCCAGTTGTGGTTCCTCCTGTGATGACTTTTATCTCGCAGTTTCAGCGACTTGGACCACCTACCTATGATGGAAAAGCGGACTTTGTGATCTTGGATGATTGGGTGATCATGTTGGAAGAGATGTTTGTTTATTCTGGCGTTACCGAGGACCAGAAGGTGCTGCTTGCCGCCTATCAACTAAAAGGGTTGGCTAAAAGTTGGTGGTTGCGAGAAAAGGAAAGCTTAGTGGCGGGATGTTCATGGGAAGTCTTCAAAGAAATGTTACGGCGCAAGTTTCTGCCGTCAGTCGAAAGAGACTGCCTGATGAATGACTTCTTGTATCTGAAGCAAAGGAAACTCACAGTTAGTGAGTATGAAATTGAGTTTAGCAAGCTAAGTCGGTTCGCTCCGTGCTTGGTGACTACGGAAGCTGACCGAGTGAAGAGATTTCTTGGCGGACTCCGGAGCGATGTTCAGCAGTTCACAAGTGCTTATGGAGCGACGAGTTATACCAGTGTGGTTGAGGCTGCTTTGAAGGTTGAAGCTATAGAAAATGCAAAACAAAGAGGGCAGTTGATGAGGAAGTACAAGAGAAAGCTAGTGGAAGGGAAAAGCTCCCAAGAAGCTGCTGGGAGAAAGAAGAATAAGGAGACGTGTAGCTTCTGTGGCCGGTCAGGTCACCCGTTTGAGAGATGTTTCAAGCAGTTGGAAATGCAGAAGAAGGAGCAGGTGCACGCCATTCAGGGTGCGCCAACTAGAGATTTGGAGTGTGCAGTATGTGGACGAAAGGGGCATGAGACTGCCCGTCACTGGGCCAAAGAGAAAGCCTGTTATCAGTGTGGCAGACAAGGACATCTCAGAGCAAGGTGCCCGCAGATCCAACCTGTTTTGCACCCCATACCACGCCAGGCCTTGCCTCCACCGCAGCCGGTGGACAAAGGAAAGGGGAAGTGAAATGTGATCTCGTCTGAGGAAGCGCAGACGTCGACTCAGGTTATCTCTGGTTCGATTCCGTCCTTTTGTCCACGTTTTGTTTATGACTTTTAAGCGTAGTTCGTAGATACATATGTACCCTTATAGGAAACTTTAAGGTAAAGAACCGTTGGGCGCGTGTTCTCTTTGATTCTGGCACGACCCATTCATTTGTGGCTCGAACCTTTGTGGATCGGTATCGTTTGACACCAGATCGAGTGAGGAATGCCTTTTTGGTAAGGTTTCCTTCCGGTGCTTCTATGGTTGCAGACTGGGGTCTTCTTGGTTGTCCCATTTTGTTGGGGGATTTCTTAGCGAAGGCTGATTTGAAGGTGGTCGATTTGGACGATTTTGATGTTATCTTGGGTATGGATTGGTTATCCCGCTATGACGCTGTTATCCAGTGCAAAGACAAGCGCTTGGACTTTATCAAGGACAATGGTCAGCCGAGAAGTGTTTATGGTGCTTCATGCCTGGACTCTCCAGGGATTTCAGCGATATGTGTTCGGACGTTGTTTGTTTCCGACTGCTTTGCTTGTCTAGTCTCAGTTGTGGGGACTAGTGTTGTTTTGCCGCGTTTGGAGGAGATCCCTATTGTGTGTGAATTTCCAGATGTTTTTACTGCTGATCTTCCTGGTCTTCCACCTGATCGTGATGTCGAGTTTGTCATTGATTTGGAGCCAGGTACGCGGCCTATTGCGAAAGCGCTGTATAGAATGGCCCCGCGTGAGCTGGCAGAGTTGTGTACCCAGCGGGATGACTTATTGGCAAAGGGATTTATCAGGTCAAGTTCATCTCCTTGGGGTGCACCTGTGTTATTTGTGAAGAAGAAAGATGGGTCGATGCGGCTTTGCATCGATTACCGGGAATTGAACAAGGTGACGATTAAGAACAAGTACCCACTGCCAAGAATTGATGATTTGTTTGATCAACTGCGTGGCAGTTCAGTATTTTCGAAGATTGATCTCCGCTCGGGCTATCATCAGCTCAAGGTCCGGGAGTCTGATATTCCGCGGACTGCGTTTCGATCGAGACATGGCCATTTTGAGTTTCTTGTGATGTCGTTTGGTTTGAACAACGCACCATCAGCCTTCATGGATATGATGAACCGGGTGTTCAAGGACTGCTTGGACAGGTTTGTGGTGGTTTTTATTGACGACGTTCTCGTCTACTCCCGCAGTGCTGAGGAGCATGAACAACATGTACGATTGGTATTGACCACTTTGCGAGACCAAACGTTGTTCGCCAAGTTAAGCAAATGCGAGTTTTGGTTGCCTTAGGTTGCATTTTTGGGTCATGTTATTAATCAACATGGAATTTCAGTTGATCCCGAAAAGATTGCTGCAGTCATGGAGTGGAGGAGACCGGAGACACCCAAGGAGATTCGAAGCTTCATGGGATTGGCCCGCTATTATCACAGATTTGTAGAAGGTTTTGCTACGTTGACTGCACCTTTGACTCGCTTAACCCAGAATAATATGGCGTTTGATTAGAATGACAAGTGTGAGGCATCATTCCTTGAACTCAAGAACAGGTTATGTACCGCTCCTGTATTGATATTACCGACAGAAGGGATAGATTATGAGGTTTTTGTGGATGCGTCGCACGTTGGACTTGGATGTGTTTTAATGCAAGACAAACAAGTGATTGCGTATGGGTCTCGGCAGTTGAAAAGTCATGAAAAGAACTACCCGACGCATGATTTGGAGTTCGCAGCGGTGATATTTGCATTGAGGTTGTGGAGACACTTACTTTACGGCGCGCAGTGTAAAATCTTTACGGATCATAAAAGTTTGAAGTACGTCTTCACACAAAAGGAACTTAATTTGCGCCAACGGCGATGGCTTGAATATGTAGCTGATTATGATGTGGAGATTCAGTATCATCCCGGGAAAGCTAATGTTGTGGCCGATGCTTTAAGTCGGAAGACAGGTAAATTATTTAATCTTTCGGCCGACCGTCTAGTGGAGGACTTTCTATTGATGGATATTTCCGTGGGAAGATATGAACCGCAAAGTCATTCGGCGGTAGAAGAACCTTCATGGATGGTGCTTGCAAGACAACATCAAAAGGATGATCCTGATCTTTTACATTTATTTCTTCGGACTGAAAAGGGTGAATTACCGGATTTAGCTATTGATGATGGGGGCACGTTAAAGTACCGCGGTCGATTTTGTATCCCCGCCATTGGAGACATCCGAGATATGGTGTGCAGGGAAGCACATGGTTCAAGTATGGCCTACCATCCAGGCTCAACTAAAATGTACCGTGATTTGAAACAAATTGTCTGGTGGTATGGAATGAAAAGAGATATAGCGCAATTTGTATCTGAATGTCATACCTGCAAGTGGGTGAAAGCTGATCATGGGAGGCCTGGTGGCAAGTTGACGCCCTTGGAGATTCCAACATGGAAGTGGGAAATCATTTCAATGGATTTTATTACAGTCTTACCAAGATCTCCACGAGGACATGACTCCGTATGGGTGATCGTGGATAGGTTGACCAAGTATGCTTACTTTATACCATTTATGGTCAACTGCCCGATGAACACAATAGCGAAGCTATATTTGAACGAGATCATCCGACTGCATGGTGTGCCAGTCAATATCATTTCAGACCGGGATTCCCGATTTACTTCTCGTTTCTGGAAGAGTCTACAAAAGGGTTTGGGGACGGATTTGAGGTATTCCACTGCTTACCACCCTCAGACGAATGGCCAAACAGAACGGGTAAACCAAATCGTGGAAGATATGATTCGATGCTATATTCTTGAGTATGGCGGAGCATGGGATGAACGTTTGCGGCTTATGGAATTCGCATATAATAACAGCTATCAAGAAAGCTTGCAAATGGCTCCGTTCGAAGCTTTATATGGGCGACGATGTCGGACTCCCTTATTTTGGGCTGAGGTTGGCGAGCGGCCTTTGTTGGGCCCAGAGGCGCTCGAGGACATGGAAGTTGACGTACGACTTATTCGGGAGAAGCTTCGGATCACCCAAGAGCGATATGAAAAGTATGCCAACCGGCGAAAGTCGGAGTTAGAGTTTTCTATGGGAGATTTCGTCTTCCTGAAAGTCTCCCCAATGGTTGGAATCAAGAGGTTTGGAAAAGAGCGTAAATTACACCCAAGATTTGTGTGTCCTTTCAAGATTCTTGCGCGGGTTGGTGCATCCGCTTACAAAATAGAATTACCTGTGAACTTTCCGGGTGTTCACAACGTGTTTCATGTCAGCCAGCTTCGAAAGTGTGTGCGGAATGACAAGTAAGTTTTGGACTTTGTGCCGCAGTTGGCGCCGAACCGTTCTTATGTGGAAATGCCCATCCGTATTTCAGACTCCCAAGAGCGCGTGTTGCGGAAAAAGAAGATTCCTATGGTCAAGGTGCTATGGAAAAATCAGAATGTGGAAAGCGCGACGTGGGAGCTCGAGTCAACAATGAGGGCGGCTCACCCTCATTTGTCCCCGTAAATTAAGCTGGTATGTGAAGTGGTGTTTTTGTTTGCTTACTTCTTTGCTTGATATAAGAAGTATTGAAAAGTTTTGAGGCGAAACTTTTTGTTAGGGGGAGTGACTGTAACGCCCCGGATTGTTTTTTTTCGTTGAATGATTGCATACGCTTGATGGGCGTTGCGTTGGCTCTGATCGTTGTTTGAGCATGGTTTTCACGCGGGCTTTCAAGTGGCTGTTTTGGTAGCCTATTTGCACGGTTCCCCAGCAAGTCGGAGTCTAGTTTTGGGGACTCGGTAAGGCCTCTTAGGGAATGCATGCACTTTCTCGAGCCTGAGTCGTGTTGCTCAAAACGGGTTGATTGTATGAAATTGTGTGTGGAAGATGTGGAGTTAGTAGATGAAAGCATGTTTCCTGGTTTTGACAACAAAAAAAGGGTAAAAAGTCCTGAAGGAAGAAATGGTCTAGGATGGGAAAGGAACACTTTTCAAAATAGTGAAAATGGTCAAATTTTTGAGTGACACGGCCTGGGACACGGGCGTGTCCCAGGGCGTGTCCACCTTGTGATGTGTTTTGGCTTTGTGGTCGTCGAACTTCGTTTGACGAAGTTTCGGGAGGAACACGCCCCCCGACACGGGCGTGTCCCAGGGCGTCTCATGCCTGGGTTGTGTCGAGTCGTGCGGTCGACGAATTTTGCTCGACCATCGTCGAGTGTCGAGTGTCGAGTGAGGACACGGCCTGTGACACGGGCGTGTCACAGGGCGTGTCAGTTGTCCTCGAACTCAGCTCGACGTTTTGAGCTAGGGCGTGTTTGCTGGACACGGGTGTGTCCAAGTGCACACGGCCGGGAACACGGGCGTGTTCTAGGGCCGTGTGAGTCTCAGGTACTTTTACGAGTGTGCAGCCTGATGCACACGGCCTCAGACACGGGCGTGTCTGAGGGCGTGTCAGTGGACACAGTCGTGACACGGGCGTGTCACACGACCGTGTTTTGGCTGGACTGAGTCGGTTGACTGCCGCTTAAGGGGACACGGCCTGTGACACGGGCGTGTCACAGGGCGTGTCAGGGCCAAAAATTAACTTTTCCGTTTTTTGTGCCGTTCGTTTCTCTGATTCTGGATCAAACGGTCCAGCTCTGTCCTTGAAGATATAAGGCCGAGAAAGAAATTCTTCCTCCTCACTTTTCCCTTTCTTCACCTTCTTCTTCATTCTCAAAGAGAAAGCAAGGGAGAAAAGCTAAGGCAAGGGATGGAAAGAGAGGAGCAGCCGTCGCAGTGTCGTCTCGGTTCAGGCAAGCGATGTTCTTCACCCTTGCCAATCTTGTTTTCTTGTTCTTTGATTGTGCAAGTTTAGCTAGCTTTCCCCTTTCAATTGTACTAGCTTGTTCTTCTTGTTTTGCACCTCACTTTTGTCTAAATATGTTAGCCTTGTTACTCTTACTTTGGTTTAGTACTTACAAGCATGAATCCTCTTGTTCCTTCAAATATGCTTACCACCTAATTATCTACTTTCCCTATGCGCAATTCTTTCTTATGATAATTTGATTCATGTAGCTTTACTTTTCTTATTCATGTACTTTTTGCTTGTTCATGTGATTCCTTCTTGTTCTTGTCATAGTCATGTTATGATAAGCTTGTTGGTTTAGTCAGCGTTGTTCTTTGTAGAGTTCGCTTATGGTGAAGTAGATACCCAAACTCTATCAAGTTTGATATAACTTGGGTGATTTGTGGTCATGTTTGGGAACGATGTAGTGAGTGTGTTGAGGTTGGATTATGAAGAGTTTTGAGCTCGCGTCGTGTGTTTGGTGTGTGGTGTCATTTGCTGGATCTGTGAGGGGTGGTGTGGTAATGCCTTGGTGTCCACCGTTTATTGCCCCAGAGGGGGGTTGTGCTTTGTGGTGCGTTGCACCTGTTTTGGCCCGATCTGGCCCGGTGCGTTGCACTTCTGGGCTACCACCGTTGAGCTCTTGAGTACTGATGACTTAACACTACCACAAGTGCACGTGTTCGACGTGTGAGGTTATACGGTTATGGTGTTGGCATATGTCGTCTTGTTGCTACTGCAGGTTTGGGCAGGGCATGAGGATTGTTATACGCACTTGGTGTGCTTTACTCGTTGGGTTGGCAGTGTTTGACACTTGTTTTCCACCCTGTTATTTCCACTGGTTTTATATGAAAATTGCTATGGGGTCAGTAAGCCCCTTCGTCATGTTTTATGACCTTAATGCTCTATGTTGTAGCCTTGATGATTGCTGATGTGTTCTTTCTTGAATGCCTCAGGTGCAGGTTGTAGCCGGTTGAGCGGCTAGAGTTTGGTGAAATTTACTTGGAGCTTGCCGAGCTTGTTGGGCGAGGTAGTACTTTACTTTATTGTACAGACATACATACGCCCCAATGGGTTCGTGTCAGCTTGTTGGCGCTCATTGGTGGTTTTCTTTACTTGCTACATATGAATGGTAGACTGCTAATATGAATCATTTGGATGAGATGATGTCTACTTGCTCTTGGGAAGGATTTATGCTAGGTTGCATTAGATATTTTAAAGTGAAAACAAACCTACTATTCTATGTCATGCATACATGTCTTGGTAAACTAAGATGTATTTCCAAACCACGTAAAAACAGACGATTTCCTATGGTATAATAAATCTAGAGTGCATATAGGAAAAATCACAACTAACGTAAACTATTTTTCGCCACGTACAACCACATGTTGCTTTACTATCCCGAGGGATACGGTCATCAAACTCAACGGTTTCCTTGCATATAACTGATGATTTTAATCTAGTCTAGTATGTGTAAAGGTTTGCCTGAGCGTGTGCAGTTGTCCCCTGCACGACGTGGCATCATAACCCGTTTTTCCTCTTGCTCTGATACGACGTACTTGTTGAGGAAATGCGGGTTGTGATACTTGGTTCTCGGTGCATATCTACATGAGACTCCTTATGAGCCGTAATCCGCATGGAGCTCCGCTGTTGTGTTCTTAGTGTGGAGGCGTACAGAGTCCTAGGCTTGGTAGTGTGGATGCCCGCCTAGTAGTGGAGACGCCCTCTCTACTGTCACCGTCTGGCTACGACGGATGACGCCTAAGAGGTTAGCTACCTGCTCAAAAAGTGGGAACTACAAGTCTATATCGACATAGCAGTGTGCGTATGGGTGCATGGGTGAGTCATTGCATTGCATTCATAACATTGCATTGCATTACATACCCAAGATCCTTATCATATAAGTTTGTATGGGCACTCTTATATTATAAGTTACTTTCATGTTAAGACGATCTTTAGCTTATAAGTCTGTATGGGCATTCTTATAAGTTGAGTTACTTTCCTGTTGAAGAACATATTTACACTGCTATTTATAGTAAAATTGCTAGCATAGATTAATATACTTACTTGTTGTACATGTTGGATACTCTAATATTGATTATTTTTATGCCACCTGCTTGTAGTACTACTTATATATATATATATATATATATATATATATATATATATATATATATATATATATATATATATATATATTGTACCCATGTTCCTTTTCTCCGCCCGGTGCCTAAGACTCGCCGGGGGAGAGGATGTGATAGCCACTTAATCTTTATGACTACCGGTTGCTACGTCTTCATTTTTAAGAGAAAACCATACAGATAGAGCAGTAGCCGATTGTGCAGGAGTGCAGCCAGGCCAGGGCGACAGGGCCTGATACGACGTTACCATCACTGCAGTCAGTTACGAATGTGAGTTTGGAGAGACACATGTTATAGCCCTTTGGGCAAAGATTTTATGTACTCTGATATTATAGAAGCTGTTGTTGCTTCTTATTATTTTTGTACTCTTTTGGACTTAATTACTTTTATGGATTTTGGCTTCTGATTATTCTTTATGTTGGGTTGACATGAATGATATTGGTTTTAGTCGGCAAGATATTCGTCTTGTAGTATAGGTTAACCCGTGTGCTGACGCTATCACAAGGATGTTGTTCTGGGCAAAAGACTCCCCTCAGTCGTGTCTTGTATTCAGAGAGGGGGGGGGGTCTTACAAGAACCTCTATAAGAACCCTAAGATGAACTCCTAGATAAACCTCAATGAATACCAAGAAAATTGCTAGATAAACCCACAAATATACCCCTAGAAGAATACTTAGATAATTCCTTATAGGAACCCATATAGGAGACCCTAGAGGAACCTCTAGATGAATTCTTAGAGGAAGACCTATAGGAACCCCTAGATGAACTTAGATAAACATCAAGAGGAGCCCTTAGTTGAATCTATAGATGAACCCCTAGATGAATCCTTAAATAAAATCATAGATGAACCACTAGAAGAACTCCTTGATAAACCCCTCAAAATGAACATTTAGATAAATCACTAGATGAACCACTAGATAAACCTCTAGGTGAACCCCTAGATGAATCCAAAAAGAATCCTTAGATAAATCCTTAGAGGGATTACAGTTCATCTAAGTGTTTATCTAAGTATTTATCTAATGGTTCTTATATGCATTCCTCCAAGAATTTATTTAAAGGTTCTTCTAGAAATTTATCTATGAGTTCATCTGATGCTTCATCTAGATGTTCATTTAGAGGATTAACTAGGGGTTTCATCTTGGGTGTTTATCTTGTGGTTTATCTAGGACTTTATCTAAGGGTTCATCTATGGTTTATCTTGGGATTCATCTTGTGGTTTATGTAGGGGTTCATCTAAGGATTTGTATATGAGTTTATTTATGGTTTCATCTATGGGTTTATCTAGGGGTTCATCTATGTGTTTATCTTGAAGTTCATCGAGGGGTTTCTCTATTAGTTTATCTAGGGGTTTATCCAGGGGTTCATTAAGATGTCCCTATAGATAATCATCTAAGGGTTCATCTATGGGTTCATCTATGGGTTTATATATGGGTTCATCTATGAGTGTATCACGGTTTTTATCTAGCATCTCATTTAGTGATTTATCAAAAGGTCTATTTAAGAGTTCCAGAAGTTCATCTAGGTATTTATCTAAAAGTTTATTTAGGGTTTTATCGAAGGGATTTATCTAGGGGTCCATCTATGAGTTTAAAAATGAGGTTCATTGTGATTTATCTAGGGGTTCTTATAGGGGATCATCTAGAGTTTTAATTAGGGGTTCAATAAGTAGTTTTTCTAGAGGTTCATCTAGGGTTTCATCTAAAGGTTCATATATGGTTCCAACTAGTGGTTTATCTAGGATTTTATCTAAATGCTTTATCTCAGTGTTATCTAAGGGTTTATCTAAATGTTTGTTTACGATTTCAACTAGGTATTCCTCTAGGGATTCATGTAGGGATGTATTTAGGGGTAACTTTATGTGCTTATCTAGAGGTTCATCTAAGTGTCCATCTAAATATTATCTAGAGGTTTATCTAGCGGTCTATCAAGGGGTTTGTATCAGGGTTTATTTAGGGGTTTGTCTATGAGATTCATCTAGAGGTTCATCAAGGGGATTATCTTGGGGTCCCTATAACGGTTCATCTATGGATTTATCTAGGAGTTTATCCAGGAATTCGTCAAAGTGGTTTATTTATGGTGTCGTTTAGGAGTTACTCTAGGGCTTTATTTATGGATTCATCTAGGGATTCATTTTGGGATTCACCTAGTGGTTCTTCTAGAGGTTTATTTAAGGGTTCATCTAGGGGTTTCTCTAGGTGTACTTCTAGGGGTTCATCTAAGAGCTTATATTGGGTTTCATCCATGGGTTCATCAATTGGTTTATATAGGAGATCATCTAGGGGTTTATCTAGGATTGTATTTAGGGGTTCATCTTGGAGTTCCTATAGGGGTTCATCTAGGGGTTTATCCTGGGGTTTGACTAAGGATTTATCTAGGGGCTTGTCTAAAGGTTTGCTTGAGGATTTATCTTGAGGTTTATCTAGGTGTTCATCTAGAAGTTTATCTAGGAGTTCTTCTATAATTTCATCTAGGGATTTATCAAGGGGTTTATTTAGGATTTTATTTATGGGTTCATCTTAGTGTTTATCTAGGAGTTTATCTTGAGGTTCATTTTGGTATTTATCTAGAGGTTAATCTGTGAGTTTATTTTGGGGGTTTATCTAGAAATTCATTTAAGTATTTATTTGGGTTTCATTTAGGATTTAATATAAGAGTTCATCTATGGGTTTATTTAGTGGTTCATTGAGGTTTATTTAGAGTTTTATCTAACAGGTTTATATAGGAGTTCATTTAGAGGTTTACCTAGGGGGTAATCTAGAGGTTTATCAAGGCGTTAATATGTGTTAATATATGAGTTAATTTAGGAATTCATCTAGGGGTTCATCTAGGTGTTTATTTCGGTTTTCATCTTGTAGTTTATCTAGGGGTTTCATCTAGGCGTTTATCTAAGAAATGTTTTAGGATTTTATTTAGAGGTAAATTTATGGGTTTATCTAATGGTTCTTATATGTGTTCCTCTAAGGATTTGTTTCATCAAGGTGTCTGTCAGTGGTTCTTCCAAGGATTTATCAAGGGGTTTATTTAGGAATACATCTTGGGGTATATTTAAGGGGTTTGTTTAGGCTTTTTAGTGGTTTTGTCTAGGCCTTAGATGAAATTCTAGATAAACCCCTAGAGGAACCCCTATATGAACTCTTAAAGGAACTACGATAGTAACCCCTCAATAAACCTCTAGATAAACCCCTAGATAAACCCTCAAATAATAACCTAGATAAACCCCTAGATGAAATCCTAGATTTACCCCTAAAGAAACCCTTATTAGAACCTTTAGGTAAACCTCAAGATGAACCCCTAGATAAACTCTCTAGATGAACACTTAGATAAACCCCCTAGATAAACTTCATTTAGGGGTTCATCTATCTAAGGGTTTATCTAGGGATTTATCTAGGGGTTCTTCTATTTGTTTATCTAGAAGTTCTTCTAGGGACTTTTATAAGGGTTTATCCAAGGGATCATTTGGGCTTTATTTAGGGGTTACTATATGTAGGATCACTGAAGGGTTCAACTAGAGATTCATATATGGATTCATTGATTGGTTTATCTAGGTATTCATCTAGGAATTTATTAAGGGGTTCATTTAGAGGTAATTTAAGGGTTTATATATTGGTTAAATTTAAGGGTTTTCTAGCGTTTCTTTTTGGGGCTCATCTAGGGGTTCCTCTAAGGATTTATCTAAGAATTCTTTTAGGAGTTCTTCTAGAGGTTCTTCTATGAGTTTATCTTGGCATTCATCTATGGGTTTATTTAGAAGTTCATTTAGGGTGTAATTTGATCTAGGTGTTTATCTATGGGTTTATTTAGGGTTTAATCTAGGTGGTTTATCTATAGGTTTCTATATGGACTCATCTAAAGGTTGATCTAGGAGTTTATTTAGGGGTTAAACTAGGGATTTGTCTAAGGGTTCGTCTAGATGGTTTGTATATGATTCATTGAGGGGTTCATCTAGGGCTTTATTAAGGAACTCATGGATAAAACCTTATAAAAACCATCAATGAACCCCTATATAAACTCCTAGATGAACCCCTAGATAAATTCTTAAATGAAATCCTATATGAACCAGTAGATGATCCCCTAGATTACCCTCATGATGAATGCCTAGATAAACACATATATTAACTCCGAGATAAACCCTTAGATGAAACCCTAAAAGTACATTGGCACCCCCAATTGATGAATCACATCACCTTGTAGATAAGGTGGAACCCTTAATGAGGTAAAATGTGCATTTAGACTAAATTGACCAAATCAAACACAATTGACCCCACTCCTAATCAATTGAGATAGCCACCTCTTTCTTAATGGTCTAAATTAACCAACACACCAATTGACAACCCAATTTGTGCACCGCATCACCTTGGGACAAGGTGAAACCCTTAAGGGGGTAAAATGTGCATTTAGACTAAATTGACCAAATCAAACCCAATTGACCCCACTCATAATCAATTAAGCTGGCCTTATACTTCCTCTTGATCTATATTAACAAACACGCCAATTAACCCCAATTGGTGCAACACATCACCATGGAGACAAGGTAGAATCCTTAAAGGGTAAAAATGTGCATTTAGACTAAGTTGGCCAAATCAAACCCAAATGACCTCATTCTTGAACAATGGAGCAAGTAACGCCAAGACACATGGCAAATGAACCCTCCAAAATTGTTGACTAGGTCAAACAAAATTAACCATGGTCAAATCATAATTTAATTAAGGCCTAAATCCACTTTCAAAAATATCTTAACCTTACACTAACACAAAAGCTCAAGTATCTAGCCCTAACCACACCTTGACTCAAACCCCATCCTCATTTTCAGATAACCCATGATTAGTTTAATTAACTTATGACAAAGGTCAAAGCTCTCTTAAGCAAAACATAACCAAAAATGGAAATACTTCAAGAGGGGTATTTGGAGACATTTATGACCTCCCTTATCCTCTAAAACTTGAGAGAATGTCTTCGATCTCATCAGAAGTCAGCAGGACGACTGCTAGTCATATCCATAGTCGGTTATGGTAGAATGGAGGAAAAAGATGACATTTTCTACTCCAGCCTCAAAAATACCCTCCTTACTTCCCAGTAAGCTCACTCACCTCCCAAGCATCAATTTTAAATAAGAAAATCGAGTGGAATCCCACAGGAGAAGTGTAGATCCCATAACTGACAAGGCCATGTCATCCCATACCCATTCCAGGAGAACATGACCATTTGAGGTGAAATTTCCTCCTCTTCCCCTTGTGTAAACATCCTATAAGGATTTCAAATTGAAATAGAGCTCGATTGGTTTTGAATTCATATAATTTGGTGAAAATGGTCGTTGAAATGACATTGTAATTCCAGCCATTGACGTCAGTCATGTTGGAACATGCATTCTGCATCTCTCAGGTTTGATAATATTAAATCTCAAACTGTATTTGATCATACATTCTTTGGGTATAATATGCAGGTTTACAGGTGTGAAGTTTTCATGAACGACTAAAGTTTTCATGAATAGCGAAGTGTTTCACTATCGCGGGCAATAGCACTATCACGAGAAATATAATATTGATCGTATCATCTTGTCAACTACATCGACTTGTCAACTGCAATAGCTTGTCGACCGCATCGACTGGTCGTCTATATCATCCTGACTGCTATCACATACGATATCTATTATCGTCGGGTGATAGAGTATCGACTACATCGGCTTGGCGATAGCCTGGGAGTTGACGCGTCAACGATATGTGGGCCGCTGGAATGCACAAGAAGCCATAAAAAGAAACTCACTATCGCTCAGTGATATCATCTATCGCTGGCGATAGCGTTGTAAATTAGGAAAGAGTTGCCACCTTTCCTTTTCAGCGCGGGACAGCTGGCAGCGGTAATGCTAAATTAGGATATCTCCAGCAATAGCTCACTGTCACCGATAATAGCATTTTAAGATGCTATAAATGTGACTCTTCTTCAAATTGTGGAGGATGGAACCCTAAAACGTCCAGAGGAATAGGAGTTGTAATCCCTGTCATAAGGAGCTGCCAAACTAAGGAGAAGGATCATTCCCTCTTGCACGCTCTGGATAAGGAATGCTAGCACGAAACTCTAAAGACGATCGTGTGCCCAAGCAACAATAGTCAAAAGCATTGATCTCTCGCCGTCTTCAAAGATACTATTAAGGGTGCAAATAATTCTTCTTTGATATTAATATTTATGTGTCTTGTATTTTTTCATTGTTTTCATTTTTTGTACGGAGACATCAACTGGTGCAGACGTCGGATTCCTGAGATGAGTACGTGAGAAATCGACCTGGGAGGTCATTAAATTTCTCTGAGGAATCTGTGGAAATCATCTTGGGAGGATGTCTAGATCTAGGCGATGTAGTAGGCTTGTCGATCTTCTTGGGAAGAGGTGAGGGAGGCAACCGGTCCTAGAGGAGGGTCGGTATAGAAACAACAAAAGTCATACGATTCACCGCCTCCGATCTCCAACATCATGGAAATCTAGTTTTGAAATTTATAAACTTTATTTCGTATTTTAAATGACATCTTTTATTATTATTATTTGATCTTTAATCATATATGTTTATTGTGAAAAATGATTGAATACCTGCAAGTTCCAACATGATCTTCTGAAATAAGGAAAAGGTTTCGGGGGATATCGCCGACGATAACTCTCTATCGCCCAACGATAGTTCCAGAAAAGGTGTTTCTCGTTTTAGAAGAAATTCTAATCTTTAGTAGATCTCACCAAACCTTATTCACCCCCTCCCCCTCTAAGTTTGGCCACTATATCCAATATATAGTATCAAAGTAGTATATTTCGAAATAGTTTCACCACCAGGAATAATGGTAAACCCTAATCTCGAATCTACTAGTGGGGATGGAAGTTTGTACATTGAAAATTCTTTAGCACCACCTCTGTTTACGGTTATGAACTATAATGGGTGAAAACTTTTAATGATAAAATTCTTTATTTCATTAGACGTAAGTGTGGAATATGACTATTGTCAAGCCCCAAAATAATTTAAATAAGAATGACTATTATTTAAATGCAAAAACTATGAATAGTATATTTTGTGGGCTTGGACAAGAAATTTTCAAACTCATATATAATTTACCCACTGCTTATTATATATGGAAATTTCTTGAGATTAATTGTAGTATTTCTTCTGCAAATGATGAATTTGTGTGATTTCTTATAGATTCAAGTGAAGAACCAAATGAAGACTTGCTCTTGGAGAAAAACATGTCAACCATTTCATGGGAAAGGGAAGATGAAATATCAACTATGGATGAGGAATCCCAAGAAAAGTCAAAGGAACTCTATGATCCAATCTTGCCTAATCCAAGAGCACTATAAGGAAATCAAATTCCCTTTTTGCTTCTATTTCTATATCTACATTGTGCATGCTATAAACTACTAGACGCAGAATTAAGAAATTGGAAAATATTAATTCAAATATGCGGCTAGAAAATAAAATTTTAAAAGCACGATTTAATGTAGAATCTAATTTAGATGTGTCAGGTTCTCTTGTTGGCTCTATAGTTGATAACTCCACACCTTGTATTGATTATAAAAGTTAAATGAAAATTACATGGGTCTTGAAAAAGAGTTTCTTCTTGTAAGAAAACAAAATGAAAGATTATATTTAGAAATTTCATCTTTGAAAAGTGATTGTGTTATTTGTAAGAATTACAAAAGTGAAATTAAATATATGGATGAAATATTTGAAAATTTTAGAAATGATCATAAATATCATATAATTTCTATAGTCACCACTTTTAAGAATAACACAATCGCTTACAACAAAGTTTGACATAATCTCAAAAGTAGGAATAAATATTTGGAAATAAAAACCAACTTGCTTAAGGAAATAATAAAGAAAAATTCATAAAATATAAATTTACAATATCATGCAAAATCCAAACGCATGTTGAACATAAATTTACATACATTAGTTAAGCCAATAAAAGTGAGTAGAAAACATCAAGCATGTGTAAATAAAATTCAAAAACATAAAATCATCTTCATTTGCAAAATCAAATCACTACTAATTTAAAATCGAATGAACGCAAATTTGTTTTAAAGAATCACTATGTCATTATTCTTTAGTTAAACAATGTGAATCTAACTTGAAAAGCAAATTCATTGCAGTTAAATCTTTCACGCATTGTTTTTTAAACAAAGATTACTATAAGAAGACTAAACATAATTTGTGTAGAAATTTGACATATAAAAAGAATATTCAACCAAAGTATGAATGGAGGCTCATTATTAAAAATATTACATCTATTCCACTTAGAAGGGCCCATTCATCATTATCTCTCCATAGATTATCATGATATATTTGGGTACTCGGAGGAACTATTACACTCGATTCTCTTTGGATACGTAAATCTCTTATCCATTAATATCCACACATTGTGTGAAGCAGAATCAAAACAAAAACATTATATTCTACTTCATGATATGATTAACGTTTGTTGTCTCTTTTGTAATTTTGTTTGTGCCAACACGATTCATGGACACCTTATATATTTAGAGAAGCGACCCTCACACATTAATCTTAATGAACAATTAAATAAATTGAATGAAATTAAATAAGAAAGTCATATCACTCCATGTGACCTATCTATCTAGCCTTTATCTTGTTAAAATCAATTACCTATAAATATCTTATAATAACATTAAACATAAATTATGCATTGAACTTCAAAAATGATATTATAAAGACTCATGAAATCATTTTTTAAAAGGGATTTGAAAAGGGGGGTTATTATGGGACTTAGTCTACAAATATTTAATGCTGAACTTTACATCTATTTCACTGATTTTATCGCTGCATTAGATAGACACTAATATGCTAAGATATAATTAGGTAAAATCGGACTCTAAAAATCACAAAAATCATGAGTTTTGTATGAATTTTCAAGGTTTTGTTGATATCTCCTAGCGATAAGTCTTACCGTAGGCGATAGCTCCAATTACTCGAATATTTTGATTTTTTTAAAAAAATTATCTATTTTCTGAAAAAAAAATTATTGTTTCTAAAAGACAATTTCTGAAATATATCTTATTGTGCTTCACTCTAGTTTGTAAGCATGTCATTCGTGTATAGACCTTAGAATCAACCGTATATTTGCTAACATAAATTACAGAGCATAATCTCATTACTATAGGTCTATGAACATTTAGTTTGGAACTCCATGTTGGGTGCACGCAAATCAATTATATATTTGTTAAACTGTGCATAACATTGTAAATGGTTATCTTAACTTATTATTCTAGCATTGTTTCTTACTATAAGAAAATATTAATGTTCATGCTAGTTATATTATGTCATGTTGTGCTATAGTAAAATTGAATGTGTTCCATATAATAAACTAACAAAGACAAATATAAGCATCGCATACACCGCTATGATTTATTATTATCAATTGGTATCCTAAGCTCAAACTCTACCTAGTCATACAACATAATTCATAAGTGTACTTAAGATTACTCGTGAATTGGCTATGTATATCAATCATAGGAATTATAAATCATGTGATAGACATTTGCATTATTATGTCGTACTCAGTTTGGTGTATTATGTATGTGAAGTGTTTCACTTGTATTTGTGTATTTTTCTTCCTTATGTAGACCCTAGAATCAATTGTGCACCAATCAATAACAAATCACAAAAAATTTATCATATCATTCTAGGTCTATGGATTGAAACTCAATTTGGATACATGCAACAATTATCATTTATTAATCTTATGACATTAAATTCAAACTCATCATTCTAGCATTATCATCTACTTAATTTTAGTATTCATGCTAGTTATCTCATATTATCATGATGAAGTAAACTAAAAGTAAAAAAAAATTAAGATTTGGGGATCATGATATTTATTTAACTGAGTGCATGAAAATAAGACTGTAAGTAGATTTTAAATAAACAATCTGTAATACTATAATAAATCCAAACTCTTATCATGCATTAGTACCATAGTTCTATATATGTATCTTTAGGACTAAATATTTTAGTATGACCATGATCATTCACTCATTATGTGTCTCATAAAAGCGGGGGCATAGGGTTGTGTATAGTAGAGATGCTAATATGTAAACATGTCTTGTTCTTAATCGGGGAGGGTTCCAGTGAGGCCTTGTAAGGCACTGGGGGAAAGAGTGCTAGGTTGAGCGGGAGTCTTTTGCATACATATGAGATTAACACCCCAACCTGTGGCATGTGTGCATCTCCGTATGCCCATTCGTAACTTAGTATATGGCTAGGGTGTGGACATAGTGATTAGGTAGCTTTAATCTTGGGCATGCTCATACTTTATCAATTGTGTGACCATCACTTCACTCATTATGATTCTATATTTCATGCATATTTGGAGTTGATCAAACAAGATATCTTATGTTTTCATATTTAATCCCCTAGAACTTTCATGGTCGGATAAACAAAAGAAACTTATGTATATTGTTTGTCACTTCAGGGGTTGTGGATCTCTAGGCTAAATAAATTAATCCACAAATTTTAGCTATATTTTCTTATGTTTTTCACTGCAGTAGATAGGGTTACAATGTTAAGACATATTACTCAAAAATTGAAAGCCAAAATAGTAAATTTGGGCGATATTTTCCAAAAAAAACTAGTCTCTATTTGACATTGTTGGGTGATAGTGCTATCGCCGACAATAGTGTGTTTTGTTTGAAAAACCTTGATTTTTGTCGTTTGTATTTTTTTATTTTTGGGTTGTTTTTTGATTCTATTTCTGACTGTCAATTTCAATTTACCTATTTCAAAAAAACCTTAAAACTATGAAACTCCAAAATCACAAAAAAATATGTTTTTGCTTAGTCTTCATGTTAGTTTATTTCGTTTAAAACAAATTTTCCAAAAAACTGCAACCAAAATGGTACTATCATTACTTTAGGGACATGCATGACTAGAATTGAAAGCATAAATATTACGTCCAATGTTTGAATTAGGATTGCTAATCTCTGTTTACATCGTATGTTTTTGTCATGATGTGTCCAATCTATTAGTATATCTCTACTAAGTGCGACTAAATATGATAGAGTGTGTTTAATATGCCTCTAGGTATGTATGAGGATTTAGGTAAAATAATGGCATTTCACGTATCACACATCTCTAGAAAATGCACACATGTAGAACGTTCAGAAGTTATATGTTATAACTCGTGATATTATGTCTAACATGCTAGGAATAACTTGAAAAATCAATATCACATTGTTCATTTTCATATATAAAGCTTAGAATATTGGACCAAAGTTATCTTAGTACGGTGTTTGTATTCAAGTTAAAGTGTATCTATCTATCTATGTGGGCATATTTTAATATATTCGGGGACCTTGGATAAAAATAAAAAAATTATTATAAAATTGATAGTGAAAGAAAAGGAAAAAAAAATAGTATATATATATACTATCAAAATCGGTGCTAAGGATACCCCCCAAGCGCTACTCATTTCTCCTAATAGTCTCTATGAGCATTGTGAGGATGTGCACCTTAGTCTATTGAATCGATTCGATCTTGTGCAAAGCCAGACAAATGAGTTAGTGCTCTTATTCTAATCTTGGTATTGCATAGATGGAAAACATGATTTGATTTTTCACTTCATCACTTTTGTGTTAGAATATAGATTTATTGAGATATAACATATATTAAAGATTATATCTATTTAATATTTTTCTTTGATACTACATGTACCCCTGTCATTGTTCTATCTAACACTTTCATGCATGTTAATTGGACTTAAACTACACTCTCTGTCTATCGCACAATTGTACTAGTACATGATTACTATTTATAATACTTACGATGTTACCATGTATTAACTTTATAAATCACCTAATATTGTATGACAAATCTAGTGCATTTAGTTTGGCATTCCTTATCAAAATTCGAGTGATATGCTTTATTTTGACCCGCACATTTACGTTCTCTGATTTCTTTTGGTCACTCCTATATCTTTCATGTTTATCTTTATCTCATGCATTGTTTTTGTTTTTCATGCTTATTAAACTGCATCTCTTTATTTTATTAATCAATTACGATCTTGTTAAGCCCTTGCAATAATATTAAAGGGGGAGATTAGACTGTTCATGAGCTAGTGCTGCTAGTTATATAAGAGAGATCACAGGTAGGGGGAGTTATATGACTATCATGCACATAGATAGGGGGACTCATACCACGCATGCACGATCACACTAAATAACTTTTCCACAATTCTTCATAGCGACATCTTGACATATAAACTTATTCAATGTGTATTGATTGTAATTGCTTATAGTATACCAAGTTACTTCCTATTATGTGTGATTTATATCTCATGAATGAGATTTGCTATTATCAAAAGGGAGAGTTTGTTGGAACATGCGTTCTCCATCTCTCAGGTTTGATAATATCAAATCTCAAGCTTTATTTGATCATACACTCTTTGGTTATAGTGTGCAAGTTTATATGCGTGAAGTTTTCATCAATGACAAACGTTTTCATGAACGACAAAGTGTTGCACTTTCGCGGGCGATAGCATATTGACTGCATCAGCTTGTCAACTACATCGACTAGCTGACTGCATTGACTGGTGATCTACATCATCCTGACTGCTACCACCTGCAATATCTACTATCGCCAGGTTATAACGTATCGACTACATCATCTTGGCGATATCCGAGAGTGAATACTTTAACGATCTGTGGGCTGTTGGAATGCATTGGAAGCCATAAAAGGAAACTCACTATCATCTGAAGATATCGCCTATTGCTGGCAATAACGGTAGTAAATTAGGAAAGGGTTGCCACCTTTCCTTTTCGGTGGGGTACAGCTGGCAGCGATATCACTAAATTAGGATATTGCCAACGATAGCTCACTATCATCGCGGTAGCATTTTAAGTGCTCTAAATGTGACTCTTCTTCAAATTGTCGAGGCTGGAACCCTAGAATGTACAGAGGAAGAGGAGTCATTGTCCATTTCATAAGGAGCTGTTAAACAAAGGAGAAGGATCATTCCCTCTTGAACGAACAAAGAAGATCTCTGGGGAAGGAACATTAACACGAAACTCTGAAGACGATCGCGTGCCTAAGCAACGATAATCAAAAGCACAAATCTCTCGCCTTCTCCAAAGATACTATTGAGGGAACAAATAGTTCTTCTTTGATATTGATATTTATGTCTCTTGTATTTTTTATTGTTTTCCATTTTGTTGTGCGGAGAAATCATCAAGTGCAGACTCGAATTCTTGGGAGTACATGAGATATCGACCTGGGAGGTTGTCACAACCCGCATTTTCTCTGAATTTAAATGAATGTCGGAGAAAGAGAAAACATGCGCCGTGATGCCGCGTCGTGCAAGGGATAACTACAAACGTTCAGACAAACTCCAAACCTGACACAGTTTAAGAAAATACCAAGTTATGATGTAAAGAAAACATGTTTTAAGTTAAGTTTTGGATGATCTTATCTCTCGGCTCAGTGGATCAACTAGTCCACAACTGAAAGTATAAGTATATACTGCAGAAAAATACTTTATTTACATTAATTGACCTCCTACATGAGCAAAAACATCCATATAGGACAACTCATGGTATGCAAGACTCTAGGTTTAGTATATGTATGAAAGTAGCTTTTACATTCGTCAAACATTGTGATTTTAGTTTGAAAGATGACATGTGTGATGCGGTAGGAGTAGTACTTTTATAATTTTAAAAAATCTAACATGCAGCATAGCATAAAATCCTCCCAGAGAGCAAGTAAATACAATAAGTCATACAAAAAAAATACTTAGCAGCTAGCAAGTACTTAACATTATACAAAAATTCAGTGGGCGTCTACAACCTAAAACGAACCCACTAAAGATATGTATGTCTGAACTAAAAGAAAACAACAAAAACAACAACAACAACTACTACCTCATAGTTGGTGAGGAAACGACAGCTGTAGAGTACCAGCCAAAAACCAACCCTAGCCTCTCAACCGGCAACTTCTTCAAACCTGAGGCATTCAAAAAAAGAACACATCAGCAAGAAAGAATATACAAGTGGAGAACAAAAGATCAAAAAGTTAGCTATAAACCAAAAAGGAATAAAGGGTTACCAACCCTAATCCAAGAATAGTGAGAAAAGACTAACTTACGAGCTCAATAGTAAGGAATTTGCACCAAGTGTTATAAAGATCTATGCTTTATGTAACTTGTAAATAAATAATTGTAAGTATAAGGAATTAAGTAGCCCATAACTTGGTGAACAAAAGAAAACACTGGCCATCCAGCACCTATGGTGGTGGGAACCTACCCAACACACCAACAACAAAAACTTCACAAGGGCCCAAGGAAAGGTGGTCTTATACCTTGACACACCCAAAACCGAGAAAAAACAGGTACCTGCGGTGGCGGGAACCTACCCAACACACCAGCAGTCACATACCCACACCGGGCAAACCCACTAGGGCAATAATTCACCAAAAAAACATCAATTTGGTGGTCCTTTATCCACTGTCAACCTAACCTAGCCATAACCATACAACCTAAACACTGACAACCACAACCGAACACAGACAAACCAAAACCAACACACTTGGCTTCTTCAATAACAAATGGAGGGATAAATCCCAGAAATTGGCCTAAGGCCAAACTCGATGGATTAGATATAATTCAGCCTAGGAATACCAAGTCCACACTGATTCGTCGAGTATACTCGACGAATACAGCAACACTCAACGATTTTCACATAACAAAACCAAACCACAAGAGATATACAATGATTCGGCGAAAAATCCTAAGTCCACAAAAAAGCATCGAGTGCACTCGACACCACATTGAGTGCATTCAACGCACTCAACGCCAACCAGCTAACTCAATGATTTTGCCTTCAGTCAACTCCGCATTGAGTTCACTCAATTCCGCGTTGAGTTCAGTCAACACCTCGTTGAGTACACTCAATGATTATGGCTTAGTCTCAAAACCACTCAACGCCCGAGACTTCAGTCAATGTTATACCACTCAACGCCAAGGCTTCACTTAATGCTTTTGCCTTAACCGCCAAAACATCACTCGATGAGTCAACACCAAGCTAGCATTACTCGACGAATTCGTCGAGATTACTCGATGAATTTGGCTTTGCTCCTACTGATACTCTCCGAATTTTACTTAGACCAACCTCAACCTATATCCTACGAATTCTACCTACCCATATTCGACGAATTTAAACTTAACTATTATGCAATGAAAGTTTTGGCTTAAGTCAATAGTTCAATACCTGACAAATTATCCTAGCCTAATAGTCAAGTGCGACCGAAATACCTTACTAGATTTATCCCATAATCCATGGATTCACCTGGTTATCACCTACAAAATAAACTAGGCTAAACCTGGCCGAAAAACTATATAGTCTAGCAGGTCAGCAAGTGCTGAAGCGGACTCTACTCCTAAATACTAAGGAGGAAAGAATAGAAGCAAGAAATACACCATGAAAGGAAAACTTGGCAAGGCGAGGAATTCACCACTTGCCTCGATCTTGCTGAAATCCGGTCGCACAACCACTCCTCTTCAAGGATCTGGCCGCAAGAACACCTAAACAACAATTCCTGAAACTTTTCAACACGAATGAGGGCCAAAACAAAATTCCTAACACCAAAAATTTCACGAAACGGGAAAAACTTACCACACAAATGTAGATCTTGTTGAGAGCTATCTGGATCTACTCTCTGACGACGATTTCGTGCACTGGGGCCCATACAATCAACGGCTGAAGGCTCCGCAAGGTCCTCCGCTCTTGCCTTTCGCAATACAGTCTGCTTATTTTAAGAAAGAAGATGAATAGAGTTTTCGTCTTATCATAAGGCTATTTATATGGAATAAATAATATATTATATTATTATTATAAATAAAATGTCCAAATGACCAAAACTTGCACTAACTCGAATTTCTATGAAAATCGCACCGTAGCTAAATATCAATGCTATGAATCCAACGGCGAAGTCGAAATCGAAATCCAACAGCGAAGTCGAAATCGAAATCCAACAAACCAAACTCGGGCAAACACTCCCCGAAGTCAAAATACCAAATATCCTAAAAACACTCCGCCATGTTCCAAAATGAACCCTGGCTTTCAAAGGAAAATCAAAACACAGGGGAAATTAGCTAAGCTACTTCTCCCTAACCAAAACCTTGGCTACCAATGAGCAAAAGCCATGCTCCGATAATGGTACCCACCAACTACGCGTCAAAGTAACACTCTAATGTCAAAATACGTTACTAAAGGAATTTTAAATAAACCTTGGAATATCATGGGCGTTATAGCCACGCCTCCTAAAAGAAAGTTTCATCCTGAAACTTTACGCACAAAAGATTCCACCGTAGAGGAAAATAATCTAAGATTATATAATGGAAATACATACTGAAAGAAACTAGGAGAACAGATGAGGATGAGCCTCCCTCATAGCTGACTCCAACTCCAAAGTCGCGCTTTCCACGTCTTGGTTCCGCCACAAAACGTTAACCAGGACTATAGTCTTCCTTCGCAACACTCAATCTTGAGTATGTAGAATGCGAACAGACATCTCGACATAAGAAAGGTTAGGATCTAACTGGGGCATAGAATCAAGAACTTACCGGTGGCTAAGCACACACTTCTGTAACTGACTAACGTGAAATACATCGTGCACACCAAGAAAACTTGCCGGATAATACAACCTATAAGCTAACATTCCAATACGTTTAATAACCTCGAAGGGTCCCACATACCTAGGATCCAACTTATGGTTCTTACCAAACCTCTTAACACCAGACATCGGGGAAACTTTAAGGAACACCATGTCCCCAACAACAAATTCCAAATCGGTCCTTCGCCAATTGCATTCTTTTCATAACGCTCCTCTGTGGTCCAAGATGTAACATCTTATCATGTCTTCCAAAATCTGATTCACTCTTTCTATTTGACCATTTGTCTGCAGATGATAAGCGGTGGAATACCTCAGATCGGTACCCAATCCATCCTGTAAGCTTTACCAAAAACGAGACGTAAAACTGGAGTCTCGATCTGACAAAATACTAACAGGTACTCCATGTAACCTAATAACCTCATCCAAGTATAACTCTGCTATCTTCTTCATGGAGTAATCAATCCTTAACGGCACGAAGTGAGCACACTTCGTCAGTCTATCTACTATAACCCATACAGAATCATGTCCTTTGGGAGATCTCGGCAAACCAGTAATGAAGTCCATAGAAATACTCTCCCACTTCCAACTGGGAATTTCCAAAGGCGTTAACTAGCCACCAGGCCTTCCATGATCATCCTTAACTCGCTTACAAGTGAAGCACTCAGACACGAACATGGCTATGTCATTGTTCATACCATACCACCAAACAATCTGCTTCAGATATCTATACATCTTCGTAGAACCATAGTTGTAGTCAACTCTAGAATTAGTCTCCTCATTGCATAACTTAAGTCGAATATCCTCTACGGCGGGGATACAATATCTATCGCAGTACTTCAAGGTACCCACGTCATCGATTGAAAAGTCTAGTAACTCCCCTTTCTCGGTTCTATTATGGAGGTGCTGCAAATAAGGATCATCCTTCTGATGCAGCCTTGTGAATGTAATCCAAGAAGGCTCTAACACTTCCAAATGGATGGGCTAGTCACTACTCCCAACCGATATATCCAACTGATATATCCATTAACAGAAATTCCTCTACCAAGGATTCTATAGAAAGTCCAAAGATCTACGCGGTCTTCCTACTCATGGCGTCGGCTACCATATTAGCTTTACCCGGATGGTATTGGATCTCAACATCATAATCCATGACATATTCTAACCATCTCCGTTGGCGCAAATTCAACTCCTTTTGAGTGAAGACATACTTCAAATTCTTATGATCAGTGTAAATTTGACACAACGCGTCATACAACAAATGTCTCCATAACTTCAAGGCATAAATGACTGCAACAAACTCTAAATCATGCGTATGGTAGTTTCTTTCATGGAACTTTAACTGTCTCGACCCATATGCAATCACATTTCCTTCTTGAATCAACAAGCAACCAAATCCAACATGTGATGCATCTACATAAATGACATACTCTACTCCCTCGGTAGGCAAACACGACATTGGAGCAGTACACAATCTCCTTTTCAACTCCTGAAAGGCCTCTTCGCACTTATCGCTGCACACAAATGTTGCATTCTTCTGCGTAAGCATAGTCAGCGGAGCAGACAACATGGAGAAACCTTTCACAAACCTCCTATAATACCCTGTCAACCATAGGAAACTCCTTGTCTCTTTGGGTGTGGTAGGTCTGTTCCAATTCATTACAGTAGAAATCTTATCCAGGTTAATAAAAATTCTGTCCTTATTAACCACGTGACCCAAGAAGGAAACCTGAGGAAGCCAAAACTCACACTTGTTCAACTTGGCAAACAACTTATGCTCCTTCAATGCAGATAAAAGCAAATGCAAGTGCTGGGCATACTCTTCAGCACTACGGAAATAAACTAAAACATCATCTATAAACACGACCACAAAACAGTCCAAAAAATCCCTGAACACTATGTTCATCATGTCCACGAAGGCAGAGGGTGCATTTGTCAAACCAAAGGACATTACCAAGAACTCAAAATGTACATGCTGAGGGCAGAAAGCGGTCTATAGAATATCCGTCTCACAAATCGTCAAATGATGGTAGCCTGAACGAAGGTCAATCTTCAAAAACACTATACTACCATGCAACTGATCAAACAAATCATCTATTCGTAGCAAGGGATACATGTTCTTGAAAGTAACCTTATTCAATTCCCTATAATCAATGCACATCCTCATGGATCCATCCTTTTTCTTCACAAATAACACGAGAGCAATCCAAGATGAAGAACTTGGCCTAATAAATCAACACTGCAAAAGCTCATTCAGCTGAGTACGTAACTCATCCAGCTCACGAGGGGCCATACGGTATGGTGCCTTAGCAATAGGACGAGTACCAGACTCAAGATCTATAATAAACTCTACATCCCTCTCAGGTGGAAGACTAGGAAGGCTATCAGGGAAGACATCTGGAAACTCACGCACCACCAGAACCTCCTTGACATGCGGCAAACCACTAACGTTTCCTAAAACGGAGACCAAGTAAGCAAAACAACCGGAATCTAAAATCTTCTGAGCACATACTGCAGAAATAATCGGGGAATCCTGGTACGAATAACCATAAACACTCATGGGGTAACTGTTGTCCATCTTTAAGTCCAAATGCTTGACCTTGCATTGGATAACCACAACATATCTAGACAACCAGTCCATGCCCAAGATCACATCGAAGTCCTCCAGGTCTGTCACCTTCAAATCAACAACAGCTAGGAAATCACCCAAAAGAATCAGATAACCCAGGATACCCTGGTCCGATACCACCGAATCACTAGAGGGAAACTTGACATGAAAATAATCGCCAACTTGATCAAGAGTCAAACGATGGCGTCCTACAAAGGTCCTAGCCACAAACAAGTGGGTAGCACTAGAATCAAAAAGAACGCACTTCCCTATAAAATCACATACATAACTAACCAAGCAACATCGAAACTATAGCTACGAGCTAAAAAGAAACCAAATTAGGTTAGGATCTAACCTGAGATCACCTGGGTGGACGTCTGCGCTTCCTCCATCGTCACCACGTTTAGCTTTCCCTTCCCTTTGTCAAAATACTGCGGTGGTGGCAAAGCCTGAAGTGGAACGGGCTGCAGTGTAGGCTGAGACTGCGGGCACTTTGACTTGAAATGTCCCTTCTATCTGCATTGAAAGCAGACACTGTCCTTACCCCAACAATGTGGAGCATCATGCACCTTCCGTTGGCACAAAGCACAAACCAGTTCTCCTTTGGGAGCACTCTGAATCACATGCACTTTCTCTTGCTTCTGAGCTCTCAATCTCTTAAAACATTTCTCAAATGGGTGGCCTGACTGGCCACAGAAACTGCATGACTCCTTGCTTCTCTTCCTTGAAGCATGACCAAATTCCTTAGAGTTCTTACCCTCATCAGACTTCCTCTTATCTTTCCTCATCTACTGGCGTCGATTATTCGTATTGTCGATCACTTCGACCTTCAAGGCGGCTTCTACAACTTCAGCATAACTTCTAGATCCATAAGAACTGGCCAACTGCTAGTTGTCATTCCTCAGACCACCCAGAAAGCGCTTAACTCTACTAGATTTCGAGGATACCAGATCCGGGGCAAACCGGCTCAATTTACTAAACTACACTTCATACTCACTCACTGTGAGTTGCCTTTGCTTCAAATGTAGAAAATTATTCATCAAGCGGTCTTGCTCGATCGACGGCAAAAACTTCCTCAGCAATAACTCCTTGAAGGCTTCCCACGATCATCCATCATTCAGGTTCTCCTTTTCTCTTAACCACCAGCTCTTTGCCAAACCCTTCAGCTGGTAAGCAGAGACCATCACTCTCTGGTTAGTAGAAATCCCTGAGTATGAGAACATCTCCTTGATTGCTATAATCCAGTCATCCAATGCCATGAAATCTGCTCTACCATAGTAGGTAGGAGGTCCTAATCGTTGGAAATGCGAGATAAATTTTATATTTGGTGGCAACACAACTGGAGGCACCATAGGAGCAGGGGGAACAAGAATAGCTTGACCCACAGTAGGGTCTTGCACTCTAATCGGCTGCTGGAAACAATAGACAGCAAAGCATGGATCTGCGACTGCATCTCCAACATCTTCCTGGACAGATCCCCATTAATTTGTCATAGTCCCTCGATCGCTGCCTCACTCCACACCCCAGACGACTCGCCCTCAGACTGGGGAGTCAACCTTATCGCAGTACGCTTCGACGACATTCTAATAACACGATAGACAACTAATCAAAACCTATCGTACCACTAGAACTACACAACTTAGTTCAGACAATACATGTACAAATACTTGCTCAAGCTGCTAACATTGGGAATTTCATTAATGATATAAGGCTTAAAGTTAGGATGATATACCGTCATCCCACTGACTCATGTGCATAGACCATGAATACATGACTTCTTATTCCTTTTTTTACTTAAAATCAGGTGTGTACGTATGTCATAATGTAAATCTTTATCTTGGCACGTGTGCTAATGCAATGTTATGTCATGCATGTTGTGCTATGCAATCTAATAAAGGCCTTAGTGCATGTTATGAGTGGCATACACATGAAATATTATGCATCCCATAGTACATAAAATTGCATGTAACGAAAAAAAATCTAATGTGCATTCATGTGATGATTGTCATGCATCTCATACTATATAACAGTCACATGTTGCCTTCTATGAGGATCCATATACAAACACATATTATGCATCCCATACTACATAATATGCCTCGTATACTTCTTGTCATGTTTATGAGTGCAGTGTTCATGCTTCATCCAATATGTACTGATGACACGTCGGTGTGTGTATGCAATGGAACAAGACAAATAAAACTGACTGGGGATGGTTGCCCGACCAATTGTCAAATAACCTCCTCTGATACCAACTGTCACAACCCGCATTTTCACCAAATTTAAATGATTGTCGGAGTAAGAGAAAACACGCATTATGATGCCATGCCGTTTAGGGGATAACTGCAGACGTTCAGGCAAACTCCAAACCTAATATAGTTTATGAAAATATCAAGTTATGATGTAAAGAAAATATATTTTAAGTTAAGTTTGGATAGTCGTATCCCTCAGCTCAGTGGATCAACTAGTCCACAACTGAAAGTATAAGTATACGCTGCGGAAACATACCTTATTTCCATTAATTGACCTCATATATGAGCAAAAAACATCCATATAGGACACCTCATGGTATACAAGACTCTATATTTAGTATAATTATGAAAATAGATTTTACGTTCGTCAAACATAGTGATTTTAGTTTGAAAGATGGCATGTATGATGCGATAGGAGTAATATTTTTATAATTTAAAAAAATCTAACATGCAACCTATCATAATACCTTCCCAGAGAACAATTAAATACAATAAGACATACAAAAAAAGACTTAGCAGCTAGAAAGTACTTAACATTATACAAAAATCCAGTGGACGTCAACAACCTGACACGAAACCACTAAAAATATGTATGTTTGAACTAAAAGAAAACAACAACTACCTCACAGTCGGTGAGGAAACGATAGTTATAGAGTACCAGCCAAAAATCAACTCTAGCCCCTCAACCGGCTACTTCTCCAAACCTGAGGCATTCAAAGAAAGAATACCTCGGCAAGAAAAAATATATAAGTGGAGAACAAAAGATCAAAAGGTTAGCTATAAACCAAAAAGGAATAAAGGGTTACCAACCCTAATCCAAGAATAGTGAGAAAAGACAAACTTACGAGCTCAACAGTAAGAAATTTGCACCAAGTGCTATAAAGATCTATGTTTTATGTAACATGTAAATAAATAAATATAAGTATAAGGAATTAAGTAGCCCATAACTTGGTGAACAAAAGAAAACACCGTCCATCCGACACCTGCGGTGGTGGGAACCTACCCAACACACCAACATCGAAAACTTCACAAGGGCCTAAGAAAATGTGGTCTTATACCTTAACACACCCAAAATCGGGGAAAAACCGGCACCTGCGGTGGCGGGAACCTACCCAACAGACCAACAGTCACATACCCACATCGGGCAAACCCACCAGGGCAATAATTTACCAAAAAAGGCATCAAGTTGGTGGTCCTTTATCCACTGCCAACCTAGCCATAACCATACAACCAAAACACTGACAATCACAGCCGAACACAAACAAACCAAAACCAATACACTGGGCTTCTTCAATAACAAATGTAGGGATAAATCCAAGAAATTGTCCTAAGGCCAAACTCGACGGATTAGATATAATTCGGCGCAGGAATACCAGGTCCACACTGATTCGTCGAGTATACTCGACGAATATAGCAACACTCAATGATTTTTACATAACAAAACCAAACCACTAGAGATATACAACGATTCGGCGAAAAATCCTAAGTCTACGGAAAAGCATCGAGTGCACTCGACGCCGCGTTGAGTGCATTCACGCCAACCAGCTAACTCAACGATTCTGCACTCACTTAATGTCGCATTGAGTTTAGTCAACGCCGTGTTGAGTACACTCAACGATTATGACTTAGTATCAAAACCACCCAATGCCCAGACTTCAGTCAACGCTATACCACTCAATGCCAAGGCTTCACTCAATGCTTTTGCCTTAAGCACCAAAACATCACTTGATGACTCAACGCCAAGCTAGCATTACTTGACGAATTCGTCGAGATTACTTGACGAATTTGACTCTGCTCCTACTGATACTTGCCAAATTTTACTTAGACCAACCTCAACCTATATCTGACGAATTCTACCTTCCCATATTCGATGAATTTAAACTTAACTTAACTGTTATACAATGAAAGTTTTAGCTTAAGTCAACAGTTCAATACCCGACAGATTATCCTAGCCTAACAGTCAAGTGCGACGGAAATACCATACTAGATTTATCCCATAATCCATGGATTCACCCGGCTATCACCTACAAAATCAACTAGGCTAAACCTGGCCGGAAAACTATATAGTTTAGCAGGTCAGCAAGGGCTGAACCGGTCGCTACTCCTAAATACTAAGGAGGAAAGAATAGAAACAAGACATACACCGTGAAAGGAAAACTTGGCAAGGGGAATAAGTCACCACTTGCATCGATCTTGCCGAAATCTGGTTGCACAATCATTCCTCTTCACGTATCTGGCCGCAAGAACACCTAAACAATAATTTCTTAAACTTCTCAGGACGAAGGAAGGCCAAAACAAAATTTCTAACACCAAAAATTTCACGAAACGGGAAAAATTTACCTTACAAACGTAGATCTTGATGAGAGCTATCTGGATCTACTCTTCGGCGATGATTTCGTGCACCGGAGCCCCTACAATCAACGGCTGAAGGCTCCGCAAGGTCCGTCGCTCTGGCCTTCCACAATACAGTCCGACGGTTTTAAGAAAGACGATGAATATGGTTTTCGTCTTATTGCAAGGCTATTTATATGGAATAAATAATATATTATATTATTATTATAAATATAATGTTCAAATGACAAAAACTCACACGAACTCAGATTTCTACAAAAATCGCACTGTAGCTAAATACCGACGCTACGAACCAACGGTGAAGTCGAAATCAAAATTCGACAAACCAAACTCGGGCAAAAATTCCCCGAATTCAAAATACAAAATATCCCAAAAACGTTCCGCCGTGTTCCAAAACGAACCCCAGCTTGCAAGGGAAAATCAAAACACAGGAGAAATTAGCCCAGCTAATTCTTCCTAACCAAAACCTTGGATACCAATGAGCAAAAGCCACGCTCCGACAACGGTACCCACCAACTACATGTCAAAGTAATGCCCTGACGTCAAAATACGTCACTAAAGGGATTTTAAATAAACCTTAGAAAATCAGGGGCGTTACAAAGGTCGTCAAATTTCTCAGAGGAATCTGCAAAAATCATCCTATGAGGACGTCTAGATATGAGAGATATAGTAGACTCGTTGATCTTCTTGGAAAGAAGTGAGAGAGCCAACCGATCCTAGAGGAGGATCAGTATAGAAATAACAAAAGTGGTATGATTCACCACCTCCGATCTCCGACATCATGGAGATCTAGTTTTGAAATTTGTAAACTCTATTTTGTATTTTAAATGAAATCTTTTCTTCTTTTTGATCTTTATTCATTTATGTTCATTGTGAAAAATTGATTGAATACGTGCTAGTTCCAACACAATTCTTTTAAACAAGGAACAAGGTTTTGGGGGATATCGCTAGCGATAACTCTCTATCACTTGGTGATAGCTCCAAAAAAGGTGGTTCTCATTTCAAAATAAATTCTAATCTTCAGAAAATCCTGCAAACCTTATTCACCCCACCTCTAAGGTTAACCACTAGATCCAATAGGCCATTGTCCGTCGCACCACCGCCAATATATAACCCTCATCATGGCAAAATTGTTATTAGTGGTGGTGGCGGCGATGGGTGGTGATGGCCGGATGGCGGTGGAAGGGCCCTCAAAAGCTCCTCCTAGTTGGGATTAATCCTCTTCGTTGGCCAGAGGTTGAAGAAGATCTTGTGATCATCTCATTACCTTAAAATTCTCAAAACAATGATTTGTTGATTCTTACAGCGCATCGACAACAAATTCGTCATGGGGGAAGGTCATTTCGTGATCTGTTACCACTCTGAGATGTCTGATGTGTTTTAAAATTAGTGTTGTTATTAAATTCATTGCTATAGTATAAATTATTTCATTTAGTCTATTTTCACCTTGCAAGGAGAATTAAACTTGAATATTAAATGTCTTAATGGCTGAACCAAACCAAGCGGTCAACGTAAAACTGTAGGTCTGCATCTAGTCTTTCTTAAATGGGGCGACACATATTATAGGATGAGTCTAACTCTATGAATTAATTTATAAAATATATGTGACATTAATTATAGGTCTTATCATATTTTGTGTATTTTCTGGTCAATTCACATAGGATGAACTTAAAATTTGGGTCATAAATTCATTTGGAGGTTAGTAAAGTATATATAAAGACTTGGATTTTTTGGGGCATAACTTCTTATGGTTTGATTCAAAATATATTAAATTGTCACACATGTATATTATTGAAATGTTTTGATCTTAAACATTGAAATAAATCCCCAAAAATTTATGGTACACTTATTATATCATGGTTGAGCTAATTTGAAGAGATTTGGACAAGAATTACTCATCTTATGAATTATACATTTAAAGAGTATAGTTTGATTTATAAAAAAATGAGTGATTTTTCATAGAAAAATCAAGAGTGATTTGTTCAATGGAGAAATCAAGAATATACTTAAGTTCATCCGATCTAGCCAAAATATAAGAATGTTTATCAAAAAAATTTGAGCAAACTGCATATTAAAATCTAGGTAAGTTGCATGTTAAATTTGTTTGAGCATTGGACTACCATTAGAACAACCTTTCTTCTATCATAGAAGTATTAGATTAGAAGTGGCTGAACAAATCATAGTAATTGCTAGGAAACCTATCTAACTTCTTCATTAAAAATAAGTTTTCAAGGAGCAAGATAAACAAAATATTATTCCCAAGGGAAATTGAGGGTAGCATATTGCTAGTCCAAATATATCTTGATGACATTATATTTAGATCTACATATGACAACCTTTGCAAGAAGTTTGCCCACTTAATGCAAGAAAAGTTTGAAATGAGTAGCATGAGAGAGTTAAAATACTTCTTAGGCCTCTAAGTGGAGCAGTCTGAAGATGGAATTTTCATCTTCCAGACCAAATTTACTAAGGAGTTAATTAAGAAGTTTGGTATGGAGAGTGCCTTCACTATGAGGACTCCCATGTGGTCAAAAATATCTTTATATGGAGATGAAAAAGGGAAACTTTTTGATGAAATCATGTTCATGAGTATAATTAGCTCCTTGTTCTACTTAACTACTAGTAGGCCTGATATAATGCATGATATATATTTCTGTGCTAGGTATCAGAAAACTCTAAAGAATCTCATTACTCTCTTACAAAGAGAATCTTGAGATCCTCAAGGGAGTACCAAATTCTGGCCTATGATACCCTATGAATAATAATTATGAACTAATTGAGTATTTAGGTGCAAACTTTGTAGGATGCAATAAAGATAGGAAAAGTACTTCAGAAACATATCAATTCCTAGACAAGAGGTTTATTTCTTGGAGCAATAAAAATAGACAAGTGTGGTCATTTCAATAGCGGTGTCAGAATACATATCAGTTGGAAGTTGTTGTGCACAACTCCTTTGGATATAATACTAGCTGGAAGATGAAAATATTTAGATAAGTAAAATTGATATGTACTTTAACTCATCTAGTGCAATCTTGATGGCTAAGAATCCGACATCACGCAATTGGACTAAGCATATTGAGATCAGGTATCACTTCATCAAAGAACATGTTAAAAAAGAAGATATTTGCCTTGAGTAAGTTCCCACTGATAGACAAGTGGAAAATTTATTTACTAAGCCTCTTGATGAGCTAAATTAAATTTCTTTAAAATAGAATTAGAAATGCGTAATCTAGAATAGAATTATTGATAATCAACTAAAACATATCTCTATCACACTCACATTTGTCAAATAGAATGGTCTAGGAAGCTAACAATGTATGCAAAAAGTACTTTAGAAAGTTACATGAAATAACCTAGAAGAACTGTCTATATCATTGTGATTACATGATGTTATGCAGTTGGTATTGTCGCGACATCACAGCGATATGCTCTTGATAAATAGCAAATCAAGAATATTGGATCTCTTCATCACATTCATTGAATCTTGGATCAATATCCTAAGATTATAAAGTCGGGCATGTACCTCTTCATATTCCAAAATAGAACATATAAAAATAGGTCAAATGCTTAAATGTTGAAACCAGAATCCGGTCTCCCGTGGAGTTCGACCCTTGGGGAAGGGGTGATCTCGCGTCTACTTCGCTCCTGCAAGAAAAACAATAAGGCAAGGTAAAACAGACCCAAGGGCTCGACAGGGAGGTCCCACCACAAACCCGAAAGATCTCAGAGCGCTTCCCCTCCTTAGCCTGAAGCCGAGCTAAGGTACCCTCAGAAAGCACTTGAAGATTGGAGCAGGAGAGCACAGGGAAGAACCTGCTTTCTGGGGTACCCCTTGGGTCCTATCTATAGCTTTTGAAATCCGGGCTGCCAATAACCAAAAAGAACTGACCTGAAATTACCAGAAAACCCTTGGTTGGGTCTGCTAACAGCCAAACTCCGCTGTTTTGAAGGGCTATGGGCAGACCAGCGGGGGTAAAACAGTAAAAAGTACCTCAACCATCCGGGCGAGCTGGGGAGTTCTGGTTACCTCGGCATGTACTGCTCGTCTACCGCTGCCGAACTCCACTGCGAGCACGCGAGTTGCGTGTCGCTCGGCGAATGCCGAGCTCGGGGTCGCGGATCGTCGATCTCTGGTCGACGGATGCCGAGCTCGAGCTCGCCCCCCTTTACTGCCGAGCTCGCCTATTGTCCTCAACCCGATCTGCCTGGCCCCTGGTGACCTTGCTCGCTGGACACGGGGTTGTACACAATCCCCGCTCTTTTCGAGCTTGTAAGAGCTCGAAAAGAAACATCCAACCCCAAGTGTGTGGCGAGCACTGGTTGGCGAGTTGGAGGGAATCTTCTGGTGGGGGCCACCTGCGGCTATATATATGTGCACCTGCTCAGCTGCCTGGCTCTTGCCATTCCTCCTGTTGCCTTGCCGAGATGCCTCTTCCTAAGGAGATCCAAGAGCGCATAGACCGAGCCCGCCAGGCCTCCGCGGCTCGCCTTGCCGCCCTGACGGCGGTCCCCGCGAAAGCTCCCCCAACCGATCCTGCCGAGCCCAGCTCCAAGAAGTCAAAGCCATTCCCTGAAGCGGCCGAGCCCATTTTCAATGACCTCAGGGCCTCCCTGGCTCGCGAGACCGGCTCTTCCACCCGAACCATTCTGGAGAAGGACAGGGAGATCGTAGTGGTTGGCGACGACCTGGACGGCGAACCAGGCGGCGAGGGTGTCGCGCCGAGAGACCCCGCGTCGCGAGGCGAGGCTACACTCGCCACCTCGCGATTCTCGGTGCCGGACAGCCATCCCCGGGATCCGCCGCTTCTCTTTGGGATCCTGTCGGTGAGCTTGCAGAGGCCCAATTTGCCAGCGGGCTCCCCCTCCTCGCCAAATTGATGCGGCCGCAGGGGAGGGTCTGGGGACCATTCCCACCCCGGGATTCGAGCTCATCTCGCCGGGGGCTCGCGGCCCTGGTCGCGGGAAGGATCTGAGGTTCATCCCTCCCCGCCGCTCTTTTGAACCGCCGAGCTCTTCAGGTCAACCTCGCTTGACTCCTTGCTCCATGAGTTTTTGCTCTTTTTGTTAACACCTGTATCCACAGCTCTTCCCAGTCAATTGGCTGCCGAGGAATCCTCGCGGGCAGCCCACTACTCTCCCCTCCCTTCCCCGAGCTCGCTGGACTCTTACCTGGGTCCTGACGTGGATCAAGGCGAGTTGACGAGGAGGGAGGTTAAGCTCCTCAAAAAGCTGGTGTGCGGAATGCGCGAGGTGCAGGGGGTCAACGAGACGCTGCAGCGCGACTACGCGCGTCTCGCCGACGAGGTGCGCCGCGGCCAAGCTGGCGAGCTGATATCCCCCCTCCCGGCTCCTAGACGAGATAGAAGACGACCTCTCGGTTGCGCAGAGGAACTCCGGAA